>VMDR010028137.1:0-13277 GCA_007922815.1 Macrotus californicus
AGCAAATTCACATGGTTCAATCTAATAATGCTTTTTTGTGATCCATGTACTTTCACTTGTTCTGTCTGACCCATACATATAATTCAACTTTCCAGAAAATGAGGCTATGAGGGGTCAATTCTCCAAGCACAGCACTCTTTCCTTTTACCATGCTGTCTTAAAGCAAAATGACTTACTAAACACAGGAAGTCATTTGAATATGCTCATTAATTATAGAGTATTTATTCTAGGAAGATGAATAGTGAAATGACAGAAAAATCATGTGAATATGTTTTATTAACTCAAAATGTTTTAATCAGCCTTATGCTTTAATGCACACATTTTCATGTAATTCAAATAACATGTCCATAATTCCATAGCAGAATAAGAAGAAAGTAGTGGGTAAAAAAGAGTCACAGTAAAAGAGATGACACTTATCTAATGGACTCTGAGTTTAGGGGAGAATTGGGAAAGGTATATTTCTTTTGCTATTTCATACCTCTTTAGTTATTTGCTATTGGGTTAGATAAAACCCAGTAGACATCACTTAGGGGGCTCATTCATTGATTTTTTTCCTTTCACATTAACTATCCAGGTTGTACATTGTGATTAAGGCTTATAAATAAATTTGGTTCAGTGAGGACATGTTCTAGTGATCTTGTAAATGACAGATATAACTCAGTGATATAAATCCATTCTTTTCCAGTATTCTTTAAACTAAGAACCAATAGTGTTATAAATACACAAAAATATAATTTTCCCTCTTAGCAGCTGATTTTGGCAATTATTTGTTTAGAATTAGTCATTCTTATTTCTTTCAGGAAGTATAATTGGCCACTTGTACTTTTTAACTAGAATGAATGAAACTGTAAATATAGTAATTTATCTGATTAAGGTCTATGTGCATTTTTCTTTTATTGAAAATGGACTTTGATTGTATTGTACTAGATCTAAATGAGTTCTGCAGCAAAAATAAAAATCTCCATCTTCAGGAGTCTGTTGTGAAGAGACATCGCTGATACAGCTCTTCTGCTGTTTTTGGCTTTCAACTGCTCAGGCTTTTGATTCTTTCCCACTTCTTGCCTTAGGACTTCATTCCTCTGAGCACTTTGCTGTTGCTATGTACCTCTCAGGGACTACAAACACTCAACCCCCATGTCCCCACATGTAACTCTTCTAGTTCTCATAGCTACAAAAAAGAATTCTCACCTTTCAGCTGGACGCTAGTTCAATTCTCACTTCCTTTAAATAGGATATCTCTATCCCTATCTCCATCCCTATCTCTGACTCTATATATTTATAGATAAATATAACATTTTTATATCCATTTGTATATATTACCTTTCTGAATCTGGAGAGAAAATTCTTTCTTTAGCTACCTCTGTCTTGAATGAAGGCAATGCTCCAAACTTGTCTCAAGCTATTGAAAGCTACTCTACCCAGCCTGGAATTCTAATAGGTCAGAGATCTGAGATTAACCTGCTACCATTTTTTTCAGCCTCTAAGATGTAAAATAACTTCTCTGAATGCAGTAGAGAAGAAAACTACCCATTTCCTTTGCTAAACAGTAGCACTTACAAAGTGTTATGGAGTTATGTTGCTCGCAGGTCTAGTTAGGAGATCCAAAAATATAGAACCTTCATAATAAAGCATTAAATAAAATTTCTAGAATATTTTATGTGTCTTTTTGGTTTCAATGTTTTAACTCAAAAGAGCAGTCTCTGGTTTGCTCTTTCATCTGATGGAACGGACTTGGTCCTGCCTGACGCATTTCTGCCGAGAGAGACTGCTTCTGGGATGGGGTGGCCCTCGGTCTTTTCAGAGAATGGTCACTTCTGAAACTTAAGTTTTCATGATCTTGATAGTTAAAGATAGTTAATAATATTTCTGAGAATAAAATGTTCAGGCAAATATACACATATACATATTGAGTTATATAGGGACTTTTTAGGACTTTCTGAGGTCAGAGTTCAGGAAATAGGACCTAGATCTCCTTAGAGCTGAGTGAGTGGGGCCTCTGTATTTTTGTAACTGTGTTTGCATAGCCCGTATGACTAGAAGGTTCCTTTCCCACATACCCTCTCTTTACAGTGTCCCTAAGTCTTCAGTGAATTATGTTGAACCATTTCTTAATTGTTCCTAATGATCGAATATCTGCAGATAGATCCACATAGCTGTATAGTAGGAAATTTCTGGGGTCATAAGTCAAAATACTGAATCTTAAATAGACGATACTTAAGAGCCTTTCCTTGTGATGCAGGAAATGATTAAGCACCTTGTATATGGGAAGTGAATTAAAAGAGAAAAAGGGCAAAGAAAGCAAAATGGATGAGGTTATGCCAAGTATTTACTGTTTACTAGAGTGACCCTTTTCTGATATGCAGAGCTTGAAGTAGGCTTACTGTTGAGAAATTAAATATGGACCTCCCTCCTCATCTAAAGTCACATACGTAACCTATTTAGGTACTTCATTTCTCTTACATATACTTGATATTTTTGCACAGATTTTTATGTGTATTAACTTTTCTTTTATTACCAAATAAAATCATTCAATTAAACAAAAATGTGTAGAACGGATACCATGTGTCGGGTACTGGGGATATAGGACTCTAACAGACTGAACTAGCTTCTGACCTGTCTCTTAACCTGAAAACAATAAAGGCAAATAAGAAATTTAAGAAGGCGGGGATGGGTGGGGCAGGGGACATGGTGGGTGAAAATGGAGACAATTGTACTTGAATAACAATAAAAAAAGAGAAATTTAAGGACTTATTTAATTCAATGACTTGAATCACTTAATTCAAGTCATTCAACTTAACAACACCATTACATATTTGTTCCTTGTTGGCATTTGAATACATTGCTTTTCGTCTGTCTTACCTGAAGGATCTTATCGCCGGGCTGCAGCAGGTTGGATGCTGGTCCATCAGGTTGAACCCTAGTAACAAAGATACCCTATAGGTCAGAAGTAACAGAGGTTAGGATTCTATTATCAAGAATTAGGCCTACTTACAAACTTTTCATTCACATAGAATACATTGAAAACAATTAAAAACAGTTCATACATGTAAACTTCAATTTTATTATAGTACCTTAATTAAGCAAGGCCCCAACTCTCAAGTCAACTTTAAGAAAAACAACATCTTTACTTGCATAATAAAGTGCATCTTGCTTTTAAAGTGTACTTATGGTTTGTAAATTAATTTCATTGCACATTCTTAATTTCTTAAATCATTTGAAATATGGCATTAACACATATTTATTATGGTTAACATGGTATTAACCAAATTATCAAGTTATTCTGCATTGAAAATGTCTCCTATTTGATATATTGCAAATTCAATGTGTGCTTTAGAAACTTTACTAGAATTACATATAAATACTGGTTTATTTTAATGACTGTTACTTTGTATGTTATTGAGAATTTTAATATATAATGCATATGAACAAATTAAACCTGAGAAAGCTTCAACACGAACTTTAAATATAAAGTGTATGTCCACATAGTTACAAAACCCCAGATTGATTTAGTTTATCAAAGAGTTAAGTTAAATTTCTTTGATCATATACATAAAAGAAAAAACATTTATTGAATGTCTATCACATGCTAGGCCTTGATTGATTGCTAGTGTTACAGAGATATACAAAACATAGCTTCTGGCTTCAGGGAGCTCACAATATAGTGGAAGAAAAGTCAAGAAAACCACCAATTATAAAACAGTATGGCAAGTGTTATGACAGAATTACAATAGATTATCAAAAAATTGCACCCAGTTTACCCTTAGTTTGATGGGGCTTCTGAAAGGGGGAGATGCCTGGCAGCTGAATCATGAAGGACAAATAAAAGGCATCCACAAGGATAAAGGGAAGGATTTTCCAGATAGCAGGGGTGACACATACAAGAGCGGAAGTGTCTGCCACACCCAGGAAACTGCAAACAATTTTACTGTGACTGGTGTGGTAGTAGAAGGAAGGGTGTCAATGTATGGAGTTGGGAGCAGGGGGCAAGATCAAGCTAAAAAGCATGTTGGGCCAGATTAAGATAGGCCTTTAATAGCCATGCTTATCAGTTTGGGGCAGCTATTGAAGTATTTTAAGCATCATGGTCACAAGATCTGAAGAACGAACCAATGAATGAATAAATAAAATGTGTACATCTATTCAATGGAATATTATTTGGCAGTAGAAAGAAATGACATTCTGACAATATGGATGAACCCTGGAAACATTATGCAAAGTGAAAGAAGCCATTCACAAAGGCCATATATTATATGATTCCATTTATATGAAATGTAAAGAATAGGTAAATGCATGGAAAAGGAAAGGAGATTGGTGTTTTCCAGAGGCTGGGGAGAAGGGAACTTGGGAGTGACAATGTGTACAGAACTTCAGTTGAAGTAATAAAAATGTTCTGAAATCAGGTAGTGGTAATGGTTGCACAATTCTGTGAAAATCACTTAATTGTATGCTTTAAAAGGATGGATTTTATGGTATGTGAATTAGATCTCAATAGAGCTTTTATTTATTTAATTCTTAAGAACTATTAATCAAATAGAAGACAATATTTTAATATCCTTGCCTATTATTTAGAAAACTTAGTAACTCTCACTTCAACCCATACCTTCGTGTGCTTGCGTGTGTGACAGATTAATGGAGACCCTAATTGAAATACTCCTGTGTGTTTTCATTTAGCATTTCAGATCCTTGTGAAATTTATTCACTTAAGGATTTTGAATAATTTTTGTCTTTCTGATTTTAATCTCTTTTTCTTCACATTTAAAGATGAAACTACAGATTGGCCTCAAAATTCCTAGAACACTGCATAACTTTTAATCTATTAATTCAACTTTTAGAATTCAAGGAAATAACTGGACAAATATACAACATACATTTATAATATGTTCACTAAGTGTTATTTGTAATAACAAAATTACACACCACACCTAAATGTCTAATAACAAGGGATTGATTAAATAAACTATGGTAAAGCCATACAATAGAATAATATGTGGTCATTAAAAGTGAAGTCCTGGATAGTGGATGTAGAAGTGCCCCAGCGCCCAGTGAAACGAGAAGGCTGTAAAACGTGACCTGTGGTGTGTGATACCACAGGGAGGGGCAAAAGTTGGCTCACGGTTGTGAGCACGTGCAACGTGGTGTATTCTTTTATTATTTATAAGTAGTTGTATTATTTCCATATGAACAACTGTAAAATCGGCCTTTGCCCTACCCTGTATTTTTGCTGAAATATGTTTGTATGTATTTTTGTGTGGGAAATATCTGCAAGGATATACTCTTAAACAGAAATGGCAATTGTAGTGGGAAGTGGGGGTGGCTGGGGTGAAATGGAGACTACTGTAGTTGAGCAACAATAAAAAATGTGGAAAAAATAAATGGTGGTTATAGTTAGTTGGAGACATATATAATAAATACATATTTCTTTTTGCTTATTTATGTTTTCTAATTTTCTACAATGATTATACACAAGTTATACCATTGTGAAAGTAATTATACACATATGTATGTTTTTTTGTTTTTAGGTTAACGTGGCACTGTTAGGAGTGATGCTCAAGCAGCTAGTTTGGTCAATATTGTACCAATGGTCAGTTCAGAAGGAAAAAAAAAACTGGTTGTTTAAAAAGACAGTCAAATAAGGCAGACTGATTAATCCAACAGACCTGTGAATGGCACTGGTTATGAAAATGAATACAGTCCCTACAGTCCTCTGCACACTAGGCATGTGACTCATACTCCATCAGTTCAGGACACTGTATGCGCATAGGTCCCCCCGGTAACCACTACCTTTGCTCTTGGGCTCTCTGTACAGTAGGCAGAATGACACCATTGCCCCAAATAAGCCACTACATCTTTGGGTGCTGGAGGTTAAGTTGTTTTGACTATTATTTTAGTGGCCACATTCTGTGCTACCTAGCTAATTTTGATTGCTTTTCTTCAGCTCATTTTACAGGAATAATTTTAATAATGTTTGTATGAACCCAGAGCATGGGAGCTGAATTATGGCCATCACATCTGCCATGCTGGGAGGAACAAGCCACACCCCACAACCTGAGTGCTGAAAGATCTGAGTGTGGTGTCTGTGGCAGGTTTAATTTCATCCATCACAAAGCTCTGCAGGATTCAACTGCTGTTCCGAAGACTTGCTTTGAAGCTCATTCGTATGGTGTCCTGAGTCTCCCAAAATATTTACTGCTGTTTTCTAAAGCTTTAATATTTCTTTTCAATCCATAAACTTCATCCACTAAGAAACTGCTACTGATCATTGGTATAGTTTTTGTTACACACACACACACACACACACACACACACACACACACACACTCTTCCCTGTCAGCCAGCATCCTGCCATGTTAGTTGAAACAGAGAGCAATGACTGCTGTGCTGGATAATAGTCGGTGACATTCATGATTAGTGTAGGTAGGATGTTTCCCAAAAGACTGCCTGCAAAGGCCAGTGCCCTGATTTTTCACTGTATTTACGTACATGAACACTGTGCAATGAAAGAGACTAATACTTCTGCACCCACTTTGTGATCTCTGTCATGATGAATATTGATGAGAAATGTGAAAACTTTGACACTGCTTTGAAAAGGGCTCATTGTAGTAATGTGTCACCCTTTTAACAAATTCATTTTATTCTGAGTCTTCCAAGAATACTTTGCACTGATGACAGAATTTGGTGAAGAATCATCAGACTATTTATATTCTAAAAATTAGAACAGTAACTCCCTACTGTTTAGGAAAAAACCGTCTCCTAATTTCCATAAAGCAGTAAGCCATACTGTATGTATCAAAGACCGAAGTCATGGAATCTAATCAATCTTGTAACTATACAGGCAAGAACTAAAATATGTTCAGTTTCTTGTAACATGTAGTAGAATGCTAAATGTGGGACAAACTACCATGCAGTACGTCCAAAACTAGTGAAACAATCTATATACCTAAGATTATAGTGACACCATAATTTAGTAACTCTCTTTATCAATGAGGTGGTGTGTATTTGTTTTTTTACTGCTGCCATAAATAATCACCACAAATTTAATGGCTTACAACATCACGAATTTATTATCTAATGAGTTTTGTAGGTTAGAAACCCAACACAGGTCTCCCTGGGCTAAAACAAATGTCCTGGCAGGACTACTACAACATTTTCTGGACTATCTAGAGAAGAATCTGCTTCCTTGTCTTTCCCAGCTTTGAGGAAGGGTCCACATTTCATATGATTAGATTGAGGCCACCTGGATAATCCTCATTTCAAAGTCTTTAATTATCTCTCTGCAAAGTCCCTTTTGCCATGTACTGGGACACATTCACAGGTTGTAGGGATTTGGATTGGCTATCTTTGGGGGGCGGTGCATTTTTTTGCCTACCACATGATATAAGCAGTAGATAAGAGCATGACTCTGCAATTATACTGTCTGTGTTCATCGTTTATGAACAGGTGACCCTGGGCAAGTTAACTCACTTTTATGTAACTCATCAGTAAAATCGGTAAAATAATGGTATATGTCTTACCCATTAGATTAAGTGAGTGGCGATACACAAAATATTTAGAACTATGGATGGCACTTAAGCAATAAATGTTGTAATTAGCGGAAGTCTGGAGTTTGGTGATAACCCCAAAGCTTTTTATCCAGCAAAGCCGATTCTGAGAGCTTTCAAGTCTCTAACTCTACCAGATTTATTGTCAGGACATTCTTCTTTGTTCTCAAGCTGGAGCATATTAAAAGGCCAACATTTGTTATTGTTTCCTTGAATTTCCAACAGGTAAGAGGATTTGCATCTCTTGTTTAGGGAAGGGGATGAGAAGAGGCTCTGTAAGGTCTCTCCTGTCTCATCTGTGGTTTTCCCAGTGGTGACTCTCAGTGGCAATGACTCCACCTACTGTTCACTCTCAGTAGTGGACATGGGTCCCAACTAGAGGGCCTTCTGAGGGTTTCTCATATTGTCAGGGGCTACTTCCTTTGGTAGCTCTAAGTCATGAGCACCAGCTCTTTATGGTTATGGCTGCTGGAATCTAGTTAATGGTTTAAGGGCATCACTGAGTGTGTTTTTGTAATGTCTGATACCTCAGGACCAGCTCTCAGGTTCTTTAGTAGCTTGGTAGCATGTGGTTTTCCCTTAACACCACCTCTAGAGGGCATCTCACAACAGAGCAACAAGGTAAGTGCTGGGGCTCTTTCTAAGGCATGGGAGCCTTTGCTCTCAGACACCAACATCTGGGTGTGCTGGAGACAGACGAGACCCCACGGACTCACATATCACAGTGGGACCCCCATAGATTGGAACCAGAGTTAATCTAGAGAGGGCTGGCTGAATCCTACTAATAGGCGTGACCTATTGCCATTTCATATTTCTTCCCCATTTTTAAACTAGTCTTTATACAAGTCATAAATAGTTGTTCCAAAAGTACTGATAATGAAGCTTTAAAAAGTTTTACTTTTCACAAGAAGTTTTGAAAGAGGGTGAGTATGGGAGGTTTCTCATGCTGTTGAGATCTGACCTTGTCTTGCTGGTTACTTAGCATATAACCCGCTGGACACAAACGTTCAAGTGCTCAGAAAGCTCATCTACAAGGCCAACATTTAACATTCTAACTTTAGAGGAGAAAGAAACTCTCTATGGCTTTTTAATGAGGAAGGTGAATGACTGTGACAGTCTCAGCTATGGCAAATGGAGACACCAAAATAGAACTTGTCTTAAGGGGACTGTACCTTCAATTTATAAAATCTGCTTTTCTTTAAAACTCTGAAAAATCTTGGCTTTCACTGATGTTAAGGAATTGGTTTCTAGGAAGGCCAGATCTCAAATAAAAATTGCATACTATTAAATTACAATTAAAAACATATTGGTTAAATATTAAATATAGTATTTCATGCTTTCATACAATTATGAAAGTTCAAAGAGTATGTCTGGGAGAAAAAAGTGACTCACAGAAAAAACAAACAGCCACAGGTTCAGTGGTTTCTGAGGGGAGACTTTTTTTTTGCTGAAAATGTGGAAAATAATATTTTTTTAAATGAGTTGAGCGAGCTTAATATGAAACTGCATTGTGGCTTATACAAGTGGTACTACATATCACAATAGACTATTTCCTCAGTCCTCGTGATTACTAGAAGATTGACATGTCAGAGATAAGGGTATCAGTAGTTTTTCTTTCTATGGATCAAAAGTGTGATGACAAATAATTTAAGATTAATTGTGAAGTATCAAATCTTAGGCTTTGAACAATTTGTCATCATAAAAACTGAGGAATTTATATGCAGCAAGAGAGAGGATTTGTCCCAGGGCCTTTAGAAACTGAAAGGACCCAGAGCCAGGAAGAGAGAGGGAAGGAAGAGGGGAGAAAGAAAAAGGGGCATTGGCAGCTGAGTATGGTGCTTTGATGTCAACTCCATAACAGATGAACACAAACGGGAATTGCTTTAGAAACCTACCACATCTGAGCCTCAAAAGAAAGAGATAGGAATAAAATTCTCAGGCTGACCCAAGTGCTTTAAATATTTCACAAAAATCTTGTGCACAGATGTTTAAAGGAATTTCAAATTCTCACAGATTTTTAAATAAATAGTAAAATAGAAATTACTTGATTGCATTTGTAAAATATTTATTACAACGAGGAGACTAATAAAACCCATAAATAGTGCTGTGCACTCACAAATATTTTAGTGGCAATATAATGCAGATAGCTGATCCTAACAGCAGAAATATACCTTGCTTGCTCCTTAGACTTGCATCATGCTTTTATTTTTTTAAAGATTTTATTTATTTTTAGAGAGAAGGGAAGGGAGGGAGAAAGACAGGGACAGAAACATCAATGTGTGGTTGCCTCTCACGCGCCCCCTACTGAGGACATGGTCTACAGCCCAGGCATGTGCCCTGACTGGGAATTGAACTGGCAACCCTTTGGTTCACAGGCCGGTGCTCAATCCACTGAGCCACACCAGCCAGGGTGCATCATGCTTTTAGATCACTGGAAAGGTTTATTTAGTAGGGAAAGAGAAGAATCTTTTTGAAGATACTATTCTTTTGATTTGTAAAAAGCATTTTAAAAATAAGCAGTTTGTTCCCCTTTATCTGAGATTCCTGTTAAAATGACAAGTTGCCTAATAGACTATTTTTTATAGTTTGAGGTTGATCATCATGGGTTGTTATCTTTAGGGGAATTTGAATGTAAAAGTTAAAATTGTGTTTGGCTTTGGTTACGTTATCATTTTTCTTTGATTAGCAGCTCCAGTATTCCAATTACGATCTAAAAATTAACCATCTCTGCTATGTCTGTCTGTTGTGGCTGAAAGTAACATTGCTTCCTGTGTATTTCTTGGTGAAATTCTTCAATTTAAAAAAGGGTTTCTTTCAGTCGATTTTTATATTTTCTTTTAAAAGTAAATGTAAAAGTAAATCATACTCTTTCATCTATTTCCAGATTTCTTATCTTTTTGGAAGAAAATTAAAGAAATATTCTTTAAAGCCTGTATTTAATATAAGACCTCAACTGGTAGTGAATATTTGAATTGCCGAGTTTTACACAGTTTGCTGGTTCTGCCCGAGCCCCTAAATAGCTTTTCCTTCTCAGCTTCACACACAGCCTAAAATAGTAGACTGTTGAACACAGGAGTGGGTACCTGTAGGTGGTTGTGGATGCTTCTTCCTAGCTGTTCTTAATATAGTATCAGTAATCAGCTTTTTGATTATCGTTCTTCAAAGTTTGAATTGTATAATTTTTTGACATTATCTGCACTATTTTAAAATAATAAATTAAAAAATTCAGTCAAACCTTTTTTTGTCATTTGTGCTAAAATAAGGTTGTGATGTGAAAAAACTGTTTTCTTGTAAGCTATATTCCATCAAATTATGAATATTTTAAATTTAACATGGGTTCATTTAATGGCTAACACATTGTATCTTATACGGCAATCCTAAACTGTTAAAATTTACTGACTGCTTAATCTAACTCTGGATTTATCTTTATATATATAATCTGGTTACCTAGCCTATATACCACTAGACATAATTCTTATCTTTATATATACATTGTGTGTGTATGCTTTTTTAAAAATCAATAACTGACTAAATTCTAATCAACTAGTGTAACTTTCCAGCTTAATTCTAGGACCTTCAGACAAACTTGATGTTCAAGCCTTTCCGAGAAATCCATTCTCATCTGTTTGTACCTCTCATTTAACTTATCCCAATGATGATAGGGAGGGTTTAAGTTTGAATTCACAGAACTTAAGAGTTCTCATGATTTCTTCACACACCCAAAAGAGAAAAATGACTCAAGACAAGTGTTTTGCAGTTAGTCAGATTTCCTTTTGACTTGTCTTAGATTCTTCCTATCTGTTTTTATATGGCTTTTTCTTCATCTAAGGGTGTTCATGCCAAACTCCCCTGTTCCTTTTGACTGATGTCTAGTTTTTTAAACCACGTTAGCTACAAAAGAACAAGGATTTGGTTCAGTTTGTGACTACTATCTCTTTGAGAGACTAGGACTCTGTAGTACATAGCTGCCTTTTTTTTTAAAAAAAAGAAAAAAATAATCACGAAAATTACAAGGATTTAAATACAAATTTAAATGGGTCTCACTGCAAAAAAAAAAAAATCTGACATTGTCTAAACTGAAGTATCAGTTGCTTTGGCAACCCCTCTGGTTTTGATGCTGGAGTTGAGAGCACTCAGGCTCGAGGGTAGTAGTTCTTGCAAATGGAAGCATGTCAGAGTCTCTGGTACTAAAGTACTTTTAGTTTAAAAAACAAAAAAAATCTATTGTTTTTATGATACCATTGTAGACACATTTGCTGACCTTCCCAGATTCTCTTTATCAGACTGGTGCTCTCATCCTGCAGGTGCTGTCCAAGTTCACATCTGACACTTCTCTCGAAAATTACCCGCAGCCTGGAGGCTCCTTACTGGGAAATGCTTGGAAGGTTATACCCTTCTGCCTAGGAGTGGTTTACAGCCAATGGCTGACTGATACCAGGGTGAAAAAGGCAGTTTCCCTCCTCAGGGTGAGAAAATTCTGTAGTACCATCGTGTTCCAAAGCATCCTGTACCATCAGGCTTCCACTAGACCCACATCTTTGCTTGGTTTCTTCCTCTGCCCTGTCCTACTTCCCTCAGCCCCTTACAGACAGAGAGCCATTTTAATTGCCCACTTGCACAAAAAGCCCCGTCACAGGCTCTGCATCGAGGAAAGCTGCCTTCAGACAAATACAAACTACAGAAAGTGAGGCTCTGCTGTATCTTCTTGCTTGGTAGGAATGTGTAGATTCTATATTTTGCCTACAGGTGATTCTTCAGAAGTCAGTCAGGAGATAAAATGCACTCACTTCTCTCCTCACATAGAAGAACTTTGGGGGCAGATGGGAAAAAAGTGGATACATCCTAAATGTTATACAGGCCAATAAAAAATAGCTGACCATTATTGCCACAGGCAGAAAGTGAGAAGCCATTCATTTTTATTTATTTATTTTTATTGTTTTCATTCTATTAATGTGGGTTTTCCCAAGAATTCTAGTTGGTTATAACCTTTTCAGGAAAGAAGCTACAAGTACCATGAGGTCCCTGGCATGCCACTTAAAACATGTGGTCGCGACTTTGTAAGTGGAATATGAAAGATTTTACACATCCCCAAAGATCCTTTTGACTCTCAGCAATAGCTTTCTCTCATTGGTGGACCTGCCAGTTCTTCTCAATTATTACGTATGGTACTATACATGAACTAACTTTAAGTGCTTTCATATTTTGATTGGGAAATATATGACATTTTTCCAATGAATAGCAACAAACTTTAGAAGTCTGCCAGTCCTTTCCCACACCATGTTCTATCTGCTTGTTTCACTTATTTTGTTCCATGATAAATGGCTAAGATGGTGCAGCAAATAGAACATAAATAATATATAACTTTAGCAACTGCTGCAGCTGGCTTTGCACTTGGGCTTTAACATTACTGAAAAATATTTTAATAATCATTATAAATTATCACAAAGTGATAGCAATCTCAATTTGAATTATTTTCTAAATATATTGCTAAATTAAAATGTTTCAGTCAATGTTACTTAAAATGATACTTTTTAATCACCTTATTTTTTCATTTGAATAAACTAGTGATAGAATCCTAAAGGACCAAGCCTGTGTTGTTATATTTTATTATATTCTTTAATAAGCTGAAATCCATGTCTTCTTTATATTATAATGTCTAGGCACCAATATTATCCAACTGGCTAAAGCACATTGCCATGATGTTTTAAAAAGATTTGTATAAGTTTTCATACCTGTGGG
>VMDR010028138.1:0-13283 GCA_007922815.1 Macrotus californicus
ATACCTTAATAATGTTAATAAAGAATATAATGATTGAGTTTTAATTTAAAAATTGAAAATTAACAGACAATTCCATGTTGTTCAATCTACCAGGCCTTTCCACATTTTCTTGATATAACACTAACATTAATATTACAAGGAGTTCTCACTAATTTGGATTAACAAGAGACGAGAACAATCTGAATTAGAAAAGAAAAAGTATATTTGGAAGCATTAATTTCACAGTAACTAAACTTCTGGTAATCAAGTATTTCCACACATAAACCTCTTTAATTTGCTTTAGTAACATTTTCATTTATAATTAACAGCATATAATTAATGTTTTTCAAAGTGCTAAAATTCTTCTGGGTACAGTAAATATGCTCCAAAGTAATTTTGTTAGACTCCTGAACTATGTCCCTAATCCTTGATTTTTAATCCATTATTAAGGTATAATTTTCATACAAAAAATGCACAGATTTAAAGTATGTGGTTTGGTAGGTTTGACAACTGTATACACCAAGTGTTAATTGCCACAAGACTAAGACATAGAAAATTTCTATCACCAAGAAAGTTGTTCTGTGTTCCTCTGCAGTCACTTTCTTCAGTTCAGTACCAGACAACCACTGATCTGTCTCTATCACCACACAGTAATTTTGCCTGCTTTTGAACTTGAAATAGATGGGAATCATTCAATGTGCTCTTTGGTGTTCGGTTTGGGTTTTTTCACTCAATATAGTTTTAGTCCCAGTTTTGATCCAGAGCTTTTGGTGACCTGGGCTGTTGTGAGTTGTTTCTTAAGAAGAGAGAAGTAATATAAAGAACTGCTTTTATTAGCAGTTCATTAATTTTTATGGCTGAATAATATTTCTTTGTATATTCTTATATGACACGTTCATGCATTCGCTAGTTGGACATACTGTCTCCAGTTTTGGAGTGCTATGAATCAACCTGCCCACGAATGTACAGGTCTTCCATAAACATATTTTTATTTTTCCAAGGTAAACATTGGGTTGAATTTGTGGGCTCATCAAACAGATACATACTTTTCTTTTTAAGGACTCTCTCAAACTATTTTCCAAAGTGCTTGTACCATTTTATATTTCTATCAGTAATGCTTAAGAGTTTCATTGTTGCACGCCATCTACAATACTGATATCAGTCTTTGTTTTTATTTTATTTAACTCCTTTCAGTCATTCTGGTGGGTGTGAAACTGTATCACATTGTGACTTAAATTGCATTTTGCTGATGATTAATAACATTGAACATCTTTTCATGGGCTTATCAATCATTTGTTTATTTTTTGTAAGATATCTGACCAAGACTTTTGCCCATGTTTTATTGGGTTGTTTTCCTTCATATTGAATGTTAAGAATTCTTTATAATACTCCTTTCTTTTTAAGGAAAACTTATTCCAGCCCAGGTCAATACAAGCTCTGAATCAAGAGTGGGCCTACAGTCCAGAAACAATTCTGAAACACTAGGCTTTGAGTGAGAAGTTCTCAATGAAGAAGAGATGGATAATCTAGTAGTTTAGACTCTATTAAGAGTCGCTATTTTCTATCTGACCAAAAAGATATTCTCCAGTCACATTTAAAATCAGCATTCACTCATTTAGAAAAGCCTGCTTCACTCTGAACAAATCACAACATGATTCTGCAGCTGACACCTTACCCAAGTTCTGACTGTTCGCTAAGAAGGAGCACTTTTGACAAAATACATAGCTCTCACCACAGCACCTTTTCTAATAAAGGCATTCATGGATAATTAGTAGTCATAAGTAGCAACAGTGAGTAGGATGGAACACGTGCACGTTGCTTTCCTCTGCAAAGCATTACAGCAGATGGCTAAGCACTGAGGGAAAGAATGCCTTTACCGGTGATTTGAGGAGATGTTCCCTATTCAGACTGGCTTCTGAGTCAGTAGCTACTGGTGCATGTGAAAAAGGAACTAGAAAGGTTTCCTATCAAGGTTTACTTGAGGTTTTCTATCAAAGCCTGAGGACTATTTTGCTGGATACTGTGAACAGGAATCAAGAATTGGGACGTGATCTATTTGTCTTTGACTTCTCTTCCGACTCTCTGCTTTTCTGAGCCTTTGACTGTCAAGTACAGAGGACTTGGCTTAATGATTTGAATATAACTTTTAAGAATTAGCCATTCACACAATTGTGTGGCTCTCCATTTAACCACTAGCCAAGGTCACAGTCTTCCTGCTGAATCCTTAGCCTCCCAACCCTTTGTTCTTTCCCCCACTTAGTGGTCCTCCCTTCCTGCTTAAGTTAGCACTTGAATTTTCACTTCTTCAACCAGCCCATCAAAACTGCTCACAGGCAAATGTACAGAAGTCATTTATTCTAAAGTATGAATAATGGACCAATAACTGCTTAACATGCTGTTGAGGTTCAAAACGTGAGTTATACTTGACTCTTTCCCACCTACTCACCCCTTTCATTTCCCTGTATACTAAATAAATCGGTAAAGGCCCAACAATAGGCCAGTTAATCCACAAAAATTTGTTGAGTACTTATTTGTTAGGTACTAGCAATAGTGTGGTAAATAAAACAAACACTATTCTAGCCATTGTAGGCTTAATGTCTGGTGGGACTACCTTAAAAATAATTACAAATAACTAATGAAATAATTATAAGTATTTCTAACACTACAAGGTAAAGAACCTAGTTTTGGAGAGTGTGTAAATGGAGTGGGCACTAACACCTGGGATCAAGGAAGGCTTCCTTGGAAGAGGGCATTTCAGCCGAGACCTGGAGTTTAGGAAATAGTTAGGCAGAGAGAGGAGAGAACTACTCAGGGAACAGCAGGCGTCCAGCATTCTCCAGGCTCTGGAATCCACACGACCATCTCCATTTTCCTCTCCACCACTTCTATTTCTGCCCTCATCACCTTTTCCACAGGTCACTACTAATCTCATTACCAGTCTGCCCTACAAAACGCTGAAAGATTATTGCTCTAACAATGTCATTCCTTACTAAAAAGCCTACAATGACTTCCTTAAAGAAAAATGATGAAGTTCCTAAGTTTGCATTTTTAGCTTTCTTCGATCTGAATCACACTTGCTTTTCTAGTTTTATTTCTCACTAGTTTTCTACTAGGCTGATCCGTTCACATTCTGCATAAAACAGTTTTATTCTCTGTCCTGAGTACCCTTGTTCTCATCATTCATTTTCTCCAAAACAAGGTTTTAAATCTCATGTTGAAGAAGATTTATTAGCAAAATGCATAAGGAATCACAGACCTCTTAAAAACCTTGTCTGTGTTTTTTAAACAGCGATTGTTTTATAAATAACTAAACATGGTTTATAATTTGTTTACTGAGAATCAAAATTGAAATTTCTACCATGGAGAAGTTTATCGGGCATTTCACGGGAAATTCAATATAATTTCTATGTCTAAATCTTTCCATGAGAGTTAGCTAATGGTTGATAGTTCCATTGTCTGAAATAATGACCCTATGTAAACACAAGGTGGGGCGAAAGTAGATTTACAGCTGTTTGGATAGAATAGAATATAATAATTAATAAATAATAATACAAAAATAAAATTTTTTTGCATACACACAATGTAAACTTAACTTTGTCACATCCTGTAGGTAGAAAAATATACTAAGGGCTTGATATGGGAAAATTTGCTTAAAGGACATAAAATGCATGTGCCATATGAGGTCTGTCCAGAAAATATCCAGCCACAATATGAAAAATAGAGACATTTACTGAAGAAGATGCAGGATACAAGAAATGTTGTACATGGGATAATGATGCCTCAGTCCCCTTCAAAGTAGGCACATTGGGACTGTACACAGTTCTCTCAGAATCTTTTCCACTGTTCAAAGCACTTTGCAAAATCCTTTGTTGGAATTGCCATCAGCTGCCTCATTGTATTTTCCTGAATCTCACTGACGTTCTGAAGTATCTTCCCTTTCAATGGTGATTTTATTCATAGTTTTGGGACAAGCCAGAAGTCTCAAGGCACCAAATCTGGGCTGTAGTCAGGCTGAGCCACTTGGGTGATTTGATGTTTCACAAAAAAACTGCACCAGACGTGATGTATGAGCAGGCACATTGTTGTGATGAAGCTGCCAATCACCAGTTGCCATAGCTGTGGCTGTTTTCATCATATTGCATCTCTCAACTGATGAAAAACATTGAAGTAACATTTCTTATTAATCGTTTGGCCTGGAGAGGCATACTTGTGACGGACAACACCTTTCCAATAAAACGACACAGTTAACATGGTCTTAATCTTCCTGCAACTTTGCTGCGCCTTTTTCGGGCATAGAGAACCAGGCGCCTTCCATTGGGACAAGTGGGCCTTCATTTCCACATCATAGACCCACCATTCACCTCTGGTTATGACCTTCTTGAGGAAACCTGGTTCATTGGTAGCAGTTTGAATCAAGTCATTAGCACCTGCAGCACAATGTTCCTTCTGCTCTGGTAGCAGAAGCCACAAAATGAATTTTGCCACATTTCATGCCAAGATCCTGCATCAGAATCTTGGACACAGTAGTTTTTGGAAACCCCAGATCAGCTTCTAGTTCTCTCACTGTCAGTCACTGATCTTTGTTGATTGCAGCCCGTACACATTCAACATCCTCAGGTGTCCTGCTTGTTGCAGGCCTTTCAGAACGTGGATCACTTTCAACAGATTCTCGACCATCTTTGAAGCATTTGTGCCACACTTTTTATGCTGCACTCACTGCATCATCCCTGAAAGCCTTCTGAGTCATCTGAATATTTCCACCGAGGAATGTTCAAGCTTAATGGAAAATTTGATGCAGATTCGTTGCCCTACTCACTCAGTCATTTTGAATGCGACAGCCACACAGCACACACTCAGCACAGGACCCCACTGACTAGTACAGTGAAGTTGTCATTGTTCACACATGCACATTCAGTCCACTCTTTCTGGCTGCCAGGTTACATTGATGTCACACAAAGAGTTCTCATTGTATTAATGATAGCTGGACTTTTTCTGGACAGACCTCGATGAATATCTTGTGATATGACCCAAAGCTTAAGATTAGCAAGAAACTTTTAGAATCTACAAGAGTGGCCCCAGTTCAGGGCTCACAGGAAGAATGATAACCTGTTGTTCCTTGTCACATGTAGGATAGAAAGCCAGAACTTCAGCATTCCTATCTGAAGAACTTCTAAATGTATCCTAAATTTCTAACAATAAGCTGAGTCTTGTTTATTTTAGAGGAATAAGAAAATTTAAAACAGCTATGTGTCATTGTTAGGTTAGATAAGGAGTTACTGTTTTGCCATAACAAAGATTATAATTGGAGCAAAGGAAACAAGATTCTGTTTCTGAGACAGGTAGATAGCTGCCCTCCATAAGTCCTGTGCTTCAGCTGCCACTGAACTTAAGACAAAGCACTCTGTAACCCTCATGTAGTGGTCTGACCACTTCTGGTTTAGTTTGGAGACTACACAAGATAGTTCATAAATTTAAGTATTCTTGCTTAATATTTATGGAAATACATATTTTAAGAAAAATGAGACAAAGTCAAACTTTTATCCCTAAGTGTAGAAAAGCCAAAGTTGTCCATAGAAACCCACATTTCCATAGACCATCATGAGTGACACGATGCACCTGCTCTTAATGACACTTCTGAAAACACGATGCCGGAGAATTAAGAGAATGGGGAGTTGCTGTTCAGTGGGTATGGGCACTTATACGTTTGTTAAGAGGACAGATTTCATGTTAAGTGTTCCTACCATAATTAAAAAGACTGAGAAAGAGAATGCACACTGAAAGAAACTCCAAACAATAAATACAAATTTTGCGATTCAGGAAGTTTCGATGAATGTATTCACTAACGTGTCACAGTATTTCGTCAAGGATTTCTATTAATTAAATAAAAAGTAGGGTGCAAGCAAGGCTCCACAAACAAAACAAACTTGGTCTGCAATTATTGACTGCACTGAACTATTATGAAAGGTATTTATGTGAAGTGTATGAAAACTATCATTTGAAGAAAGTCTTTACTCAGTCTTTCTGATTAAGGGATAAGACCCTTCAAAAAACAGCCACTCCTCCCATACCCATTTCTTAAATATGACTGAGATTTGGGTCATTCTAAACTGAGAAAATCATTTATTTATTAGTATTCTATTGGGTTTTAGTTTGTTTATAGTTTTAGAACATGCCTACACAAGTTTTCCCCATTTATGCATTTAATAAAAAAATAAATACTATAACAGTTTCCATCCAACATGAGAAGGAAAAATGTCCAAACGCAGAGCGCAGACCTGGGCATTAAGTTGCTGGCTTGTATAATCACTGCCATGCCCTGGAGATGGGCCGGGAAGAGCCAGTTAACTATCCCATGCCTCAGTTTGTTGCATTAGTGAACACACATTTTTCGCAGGGATGAATAAAATGATACAGGGAAAATGCAGATAATATTGCTGGGCAGATATACTGAGTGCCCAATAAACATTAGCTCTACTTTATTGCCATCATCATCATCATCATTGAATTCCAAAGTTTTCAACATTTCCTTCTGTGGAGAGAGGGTACTTTGAAATGGCACTGCAATTTCCTGGATTTTAAAACCCCAGACTCAATCTCTCCTCCCTACCTCCCCCCAAAAAACCGGTTTGGTTTTGCCTTGCTTTCCCTTGCTGCAGCACTGATGGAACAGCAGGTGGGTAACTCTTGGGTTTTTATTTTATTCTTCTGTGTTTTAAAGAAAAGGAAGGGAAACAAAGTTATCCCTTGGCAATAGGGACATTTCCCCCCTAAAGTTTGGAAGGGCCTAGGATATCCTTAGTAACTTGTAAGGCACCAGATATATTGCCTGGTTACTAATCAAACAGTCAATATTTCATTTTTGAACCAGGGAAGAAGACACAAGTTAGAGGTAAAGGTCAAGAGGTTTGATTGATTCATCACGATCAGTATCCAGCCTTTTCTCGACTCCACCAATGAAGTCAGTTACTGATTTAGAGACTCCTTGTTCCTTGTCTGCTTTCCTGAGCCAGGTACACCATGGGCAGAGAAAATAATAATTTTTAGACAGCCGAACATGAGAACGAAGGAAAGACTTGTGGTCTACTTACTCTGAGAGCAGCAAAATGAATGGGGAAGTCATCTTCTGGCTCACACAGAGGAAAAAGAACACAGGCAATGTGACAGCTGTCACTGGCCTCTTCTGTTTTCCAAGCAGAAATCAGAATTGAATGGTAACCAAAACTATTGAGACCTTCCCACCCACTTGTGACTAGATGAGCCAAATGAATAAACAGCAAAAATGCAGATGGCCCTGGAGTTAATGAGAATCTTACAAGCCCACAGTTCTGTTGAAGTACAATTTTGCCACCTCAGCTTTGAGTATAAAATTAAACCAACTGAACCCTCCAACAGTTTTCCCTAAAATTAAATGTCATTAATCCTGTGAGGGTCCAATGTCAGAGGATAGCCTTCAAGTCCAAGGGTACTCAAGATAGTCTCAAATCCTGTAATAGTCTGAGTTTGCTACAACTTCTTATACACCAGAATTCTTTTCTCAGACATTGATCACTTCAAGCATCAATAGTTTTTCCAGCAGTTTATCACTAAATCAATATCCTGCCTCCAGTAAGTCCCAAAGATGAATTATCACATTTATAGCTGTTTTCTTATACCTTCAGTTATATCTGTAAATATTGTTCTCGTTAAACCGCCTGATTTAAAACTTCATCAGCTTCCTCAGGCATCACTCACCCCAAATTCCACACTCTCTTCTAGGGCTTTGAGTCCTTTGGAAATGCTACTGACCTTATGAATTACCTCCCCCACTTCCATTTCTGTCTTTTTTGGCAGTGTGACCTCAGTTTTTTCTCTTCCTCCTCAGTTACAGCATATCTCCAATGCTCTTCTGGCCAGCTTCCACAACACACCATTTTCTTCCTGCTGCAGCTAAATCTAAGTCACAGCTGTTTTAATATGGCATCTGTGGTTAATTTTTGATACAATATTGCACCTCTTGAATGACAGTAATGTTCAATGCTATTGCTGTATTATGCAAGAGTTCAGACGGATGGAACCTATTAACTCTCTGTAAGCTAATGTATTATGGACATGGCATGACACTTACATGCAACAGACAATACCTGCAAGGGGAAACTCCAGGTGCCTTCAAACACTTAAGAAGTGAGGACATTGCATCGCTTTCCCACTGCTACAATGCTCTATAATTTTACCACTTACTTGCTCTCAGAGTGGTGTCAAAAGAACAAGAAGAAGATGAAATCCACATGAAGTTCCCGAAGGTTGCCTATTTGGCTCAACTACCTGTTCATTTTTCTAGGTTATGGGATCGCTCTTGGTGACTTTTGACAATATGAGAATGCTTCCCTCTGCCTTTGATGATGAGACAAGGGGCTCCATACACATGCTGTTTGACACGTGAGAACTCAGTGAAAAGAAGCAGACCTATATACCAGGGTAGACCAAAACCGTGAAGTAAATACATGTATATTCTGGCATTGGAACAACAGAACTATTTGAAAGAGCAGCACTAAGAGAATGAGCCACTCTAAGGGTAGCCAAGAGATAAATTTTGGTAGTTAAGCATTTAAAATAAAACAGAGGCAATTGGAAGCATCTTTTTTATTTTTACTGGAAATAAAATATAGAGTTCAGAGGCTAACAGAATCACTTTCAAATACCAGCATTGTCCCTCAATAGTTGAGTGACTCAAACAAGTTATTTCTCTGAATCTTAGTTTTCTCACCTATAACTAGAGCTGATACTTTCCTTACGTGATGCTTGAGAACATAATCTGATGTAAAATACCTAGGACAATGCCTACCTTAAGCCAGATATTTTAATTTAAGGAATAGAAAATGTCTTAAGAATGAAAGAGTAAGTGCTGAAATTAGACAAAAGCAATTAAAGTAGAAAAAATGTATTCACCTGTTAAGTTTATAGAAATAAAAATAAAAGAGATCAATGAGCAGATAAGGCCACAAGGCAAAAACACAAAGTAAGTAAAACAAGCTAAGAGACAAAGGAAAAGGTAAGAGAAAAGGAAAAGCAGCAAACAGATTAAAATGTCAAAAGACAGGAATAAAGAAATAGAGCTTTGCCTTTCCATAAGGTATTATGAGGACATTGGAAACTGTGGGGAAGAAGAAATCCTTCAGCTGCCATGAGAAAGAAGAGAGACAGAGAGAAAGTATAAGACCACAGGGAGATAACGCAAGCTACATCTTAAACAGTTTGTCTGCAGAGGGCTTGAGCCTTCCAGTTCTAAGAGCGTCCTTGGCTCAGGCAGTGCTAAAGGAAGTGCACTAATGAGCAGAAGGGCACGGTGCTGAGAGCAGCAACTGCCGAGCTTACTGGTTAGGCAGGAGCTTTTCATTTCATAAATCAATTACAATCTGCTATATTGACTTCACAAAGTCAGCAGGACTTAAAAAGTTAATGAGCAAAATATTTTTTATTACTTTTGAAAACACTGCAGTGTCTACAGCTTAGCGCACTCGGCAGAAAGACAAATGGAGGCTTTGGCTGCCTAATATGTCATTCCATCCTAGCCTCACGCCCATGTTCTTCATCTCAGCATCGGCAGAGAACCTAGGGCTGGCATAAGACTCCACTGCGTTGTGCCAGTACAATCTGTCTCCGGTATCTGGAGTAGGGGCAGCCCCATCTAATGCGTCTGTGTTTAGGCACTGTTGAGTCTTGTACGGGTGCCCGGGCCTCTCCAGATGGAGCAAACAAGGGAAGGAACAAGGAATCCACCTGACAAAGTAGAGAGACTGTAGCAGGACTGCACGTGTAATTGTGGTTCTGGAAAAGTAGTTACAGCACTTACTGGAGTAACTTCCAGACTGGGTATTTCATGGGCTATTTCTTTTGGACAACACCAAAAATGGGAAAATGGCTGAGGGGTCTGTTCTGTCAATTAACCCCTGGCACACGGCCAGGAGTGGCAGAAATACTGCTCAAGTGGAACGTGGTGTGGATAAGTTAGCTTTTCTCCACAGCAAACGAGGTTTTGCCCTGCATATAATATTCAGGAAAAATATAAAAGGAGAAATGAATAAATTATGGGTGATTCATATTAATGTATGAATATAAAATAAGCTACTAATCATTTTTTTAATTTTAGCAATATTCATACCAATACAGTGTGTCAATAAAAATGAAAGCTTTGTTTCAATTAAGCCATCTACAAATTTTAAGAACTTGCTTTTTGTGAAAACTTCAGAAAACACCATGAATACATATTTCTTCATAAGTCTTCCCATCAGAATCACAATATTGTGTACTTGATATTGTTTATTCAAACACAGTGCTGTTTCTTCATGAGTCTTTCCATCAGAATCACATCAAATTGCTTATATTTGTTGTCATTCAGCATCATCATTATTTATTCAATGACAACAAATATAAGCAATTTTAGGGTCTCCTTTCATATATTTTTCCTAAATAAAATACTGTCTTTTCCAATCACATATGGCTTTCAAGATCATATGTCTTTTTTTTCTTAAAATATTCCATGTATTGTCTCTAGCTGGTATGGCTCAGTTGGTTGAAGCTTTGTCCCATAACTGAAGGGTTGCAGATTTGATTCCTGGTCAGGGCATGTACCTGAGTTGTGGGTTCAAGCCCCAGTCCTGGAGTGCAGGATGCCATGTCTGGGCACCTACAGGAGGCAACCAATCAATGTTTCTCTCTTCCTATGTTTCTCTTTTTCCCTTCCTCTCTCCCTTCCCCTCTCTTTAAAAGCAATGAAAAAATATCCTCAGGTGAGGATAGAAAAAATAAATAACATAAAAATATTCTATGTATTGGCAGCTGAATTGGTTTTTAATTAACTCAGCTTTATTTATAAGAACATATTTCCTTTAACTTTTCCTACGTGCTATAGGAAATATCCTTGTGAAAGTTTACTATACTTATTAGTCTTTCCAAGGTGCTGTTAGAAAATAGAACCTATTAATATCTAGAGAAAGGTGATTACAATTTACAAAGTACAAAAGTGTAGAGTGCAGATATTGGTATTTCCCATACTCCCCAGCTCCCACTTTCCCTGTTCACTCTGGGATATCTATGGCTAACATAATCTAGTATACATGCACATACCCAGAATTAAAAACCCTCAGAGGTCATAGGCGCCTTTATACAATAGACAGAAAGAGAAACTATTACATTACATTTAAATAATCTGTTCTGTGGTGAGACAGGGAGTCCCTGATGTTTCAAACAATCAAAGACGTACCCCAATAAAGAGGGCTGTGAAGAGAAGCCCCTCTGTCCACAGTCTTATCTAACACATGAGGAACATCATGGGGCTGCCTAGGTGAGACAGTGCACATGGATCTGAACTTACTAAGTAAAGATCTCAGGGTACCAGGGCCAGGACACAATGACCACAATGTAGTAAAAACAATAGTGACAAAAAAAAAAAAAAAGAGATTTGGATTCCACTTGGCTCTTCTGTTATCTCTATTTGTAAATTTAAGCAAGTTGCTTGGTCATTGGCATATCAGATTACATGATAGTTCTAGAGTGTCCCTAAACAAGTGTCAGTTCCAATACTCAATAGTTTTACTGAGACTGTTCCACGTTAATGAAGGCAATACTGCTACAGGCCCCAAGAAGAGGAACTGTGTTATAACAAATCTATTGATCTCTGCTTGATAGAATTGACATTATCTCTTCATGGACCAAGTACAGATGGAAAGGAGTTATCAGTAAAGAAAGCTTTTACAGAGAAATAGCTTGTCTCCTTGGTAGATAGAAAATTCAATTTTTTAAAGAGTAATGTGTTACTTTAATATTCCTGAGCTCTCTTTCTCTCTCTCTCTCTCTCTCTCTCTCTCTCACACACACACACACACACATATTGGGGGTAATTATTTAGATTTTCTTGACAACTTCACCTAACATGTATATAAGTTAGTTGGTGTTAAAGTTAACCCCGGAATAATAATAATACCAAAGAAATTCTAATTTAAAAGCAAATATTTAGTATTTTTAATCAAATTGAGATCAAGGGAATAGTTGCATTCTTCATTTAAACACTATGCCATTCGTGAATTAAAAAGAAAAAGAATAATATTCCTACCCTTGAACATGTGGCCATATAAATTATAAAATAGGAACAAGATATAGAACAACTTATATATCAGAGATTTCCCCATTCCACCCAATCCATTCACTAATAAGTTTATGTCTACCTAGTAAACAATGAAAAATTCACCAATAAATAAATCCTGCTAAAATTTAACAGTTAAAATTTACTATCTGTTAAAATGTACTATTCCTGGGTAACAAACTAAAACTAAGAGCTAACATTTGGGTGCTTTCTGTGTGCTAGAATAGACTCTGGCTAAGCTCTTTGCATGCATTATGCACTGAGACCTTAGAACAATCCTAAAGGGTCAACACTGTCATAACCTTCTCTTTGTAGTTGGTGGTAACTGAGGCTTAGATAAGCTAAATATGTCCCCCAGGGGCGCGGAGTAATTGCTCATATTGTCTCCTTACCGCTGGAGCCTGAGTTCTCAAGCATCTTTGCATCCGCAAATATTAACTAAGCATCTAACACGTGCCAGTTGTTATTCTAAGTGCTATCCGCTACCAAAACCACTTTTTACATTAGATAATGTGGTGACCAGAAATGAGTAGATCTCATGGAATAACAACATTCCTTCAGAACGTGATTTCACTTACCAGGATAGAGAACCGAAAATCTAGAAGACAGCCAAGCTTCTTGCCAAGAGAATAGCAAATGTTATTCTAAATATGTAAATTCCATAAATAGAAAAATAAGAGGATGGGAGAACAAGAAGGTAGGTAAGAAGACTAAGCAGTTAATTTCTTCTTGAATGGAGGAGACAGGTGAAACTGACCAAATGAAAGTATGAGAGAAAAAAGATAACTAAAGGAAACTCTAAAGTAATAAAATTCTACATTTCTTAGGAAATAATTTTGCTCTCAAAAGCAGAAGAAAGAAGATAGATTTTTAAAATGATAAACTGCCATATAAACTTGATCTTCAAATTATTTCTCAAAGTTAGTTTCCTTCTAATCTTATAGGATATATAAAAAGCATAGCCTGAATAAGTTTTACCCTTTTAATTATTTACTTCCTTTATATTTTCTTGTTAATAATATCTAAGTGATTTAAGAAAATGTGCTATAAATAAAGGACTATTAAAATGTAAATAATTTATTTTTAGTAAGTTTCCCTTCATTCCTTATAGAACTCACAAATAGAGTTAGGTAAAGGCACACCACACAAAATGTTACCTTTCACTAATATATTTTTCTTGCTTTAT
>VMDR010028139.1:0-13281 GCA_007922815.1 Macrotus californicus
AACTATAAAACACCAAAACATACAATTTGTTCATTTGAGTACCTGTATTAGTTTGCTAGAGCTGCCAGAACAAAGCACTACAAATGTACTGCTTTAAAAAACAACACTTTACTGGTCACATTTCCAAAGGCTAGATCTCTGAAATCAAGTTTTTGTGCAGAGTTACTTCCTTCTGAAGGCCTCTCAGCTTCCCGTGCTTTGCTGGCACTCCTTGGCTTATAGAAGCATTATTTCATCTGTGCCATCATCTTTACATGATGTTTTACCTGCAGGGGTGTGTCTGTCTCCATACAGCTCCTTTTTATAAGGATACTAGTCATATTGGATTAAGGATTCAATAGCCCCATTGTAACTTAATTACATCTTCTGTGAGTCCATTTCTGAATATGTTCACATTCAAAGATGCTAGATTTTAGGATTTCAAAATGAGAATCTGTGGGAAACAATTCAACCTATAACAGTAGCTATAACATACTCCCCCCAAAACTGATAATATCAGAAATGACTGCTGTATTCTGACCAATGTGGCTCATTTGGTTGGGTATTGTCCCGCAAAGCAAAAGGTCACTAGTTTAATTTCCAGTCAGGACACCTGCCTGGGGTGTGCGTTGCATCCCCAATATGGGCGCATAGGGGAGGCAATTGAGAAATGTTTCTCTTTCAAATTGATGTTTCTTTCCCTCTCTCTCTTCCTCTCTACCTCCCTCTCTCCTCCTCTCTAAAATTTAATAAATAAAATCTTTTTTTAAAAAAGGCTGCTCTTTAACTTGGTTCCTTGTATATTATAGCCTATTCTAATCTCAGCAGCTTGAATTCAGATTTTCTTATTCTCTTATCACAAATAGAAAAATCTAAAGCCATGGTATTTTCTATTTATATTTACTTTCACAATATTTTTCTAAATTTGTTTTACTAATGGCTTGGTATATGGGGAATCATAATTCAGGAGTTCAAACTCCATCTCCTCTTTACATGTTTTATAGCAGTCTCTTCAATAAATAGTGCTGGGAAAATTGGACAGGTACATGCAAAAAAAATGAAACTAGACCAGCAACTTACACCATACACAAGAATAAATGTAAAATGGATACAAGGCTTAATGTTAAGTCACAAACCATAAAAATCTTAGAAGAAAACATAGGCAGATATCTCTCATAGCAACAGTTTTGCTGACCTGTCTACCAGAGCAAAAGAAACAAAGGAAAAAGTAAGCAAATGGGAGTACATCAAAGTAAAAACTCCTGCACAGCAAAGGAAACCTTCAACAAAATAAAAAGACAGCCCCTGAATGTGAGAACATTATTCACCAGTGATACATCTAATAAGGGATTAATTTCCAAAATACATAAAGAACTTACATAACTCAACACCAGGAAGACAAATAATTGATTTAAAAAATGGCCCAAGATATAATTAAACACCTCTAAAAAAGGACATACAGATGGCCAATAGACATTAAAATATGTTCAACATCACTAATCATCAGAGAAATGCAAATTAAAACCACAATGAGATATTACCTTATAACTGCCAGAATGGCTACCATCAATAAATCAACAAAGAGCACATGCTGGTGAGGATGTAGAGAAAAGGGAACCCTAGTGCACTGTTTATAGGAAGGCAGACTGGGTGCAGCCACTGTGGAAAACAGTATGGAGTTTCTTCAAAAAATTAAAGTAGAACTGCCTTTTGACTCAGTATTTCCACTTCTGGGAGTATATTCTAAGTCTCAAAAGACCAATTTGGAGGAATATGAGGTCTGTCCAGAAAAAGTCCAGACATTGTTAATATAATGAGAACAGTTTGTGCAATACTGATGTAACCTGGCAGCCAAGGAGAGTGGACTGGAATGTGCATGTGTGAACAATGATAACTTCACTGTACTAGTCAGTGGGGGTGGTAGTCGCCATTGAGTGAGTGGTAGATACCATTGAGTGAGCATGTGTACTGTGTGGCCATCACATTCAAAATGACTGAGCAAGTAAAGCAATGAATCTGTGTCAAATTTTGCATTAAGTTTGAGCATTACTCCATGGAAACTCTTTGTTGATTCAGAAGGCCACAGCTACGGGCAGCTGGTGACTGGCATCTTCATCACCACTTACGTGCTCATTTATCACATCTCATGAAGAGTATTTTTAGCAAAACACCCAGGTAACTCAGCCTCCCTACAGCCCAGATTTGGTACTCTTTGACTTTTGGCTTTTCCCAAAACTAAAATCACCTTTGAAAGGGAAAAAGATTTCAGATCATCAATGAGATTTGGGAAAATACAATGGGGCAGCTGATAGCAATTGGGAAAACTATGTGAGTCCCCAAGGTGCCTATTTTTTAAGGGACTGAGGCGTTATTGTCCTATGTACAATGTTTCTTGTACCTTGTATTTTTTTTAAGTGTCTATTTTTCATAGTAAATGGCTGGATAGTTTCTGGACAATCCTCATATGTGTACCCTTATGTTTATAGCAGCATTATTTACCACAGTCAAGATCTGGAAACAGCCCAAATGTCCATCAGTAGATGAGTGGATAAAAAAGCTGTCGTATGGCTCTGGCTAGTGTTGCTCAGTGGATTGAGTGCCAGCCTGCAAACCAAAGCATTGCTGGTTCAATTCCCAGTAAGGGCACATGCCTGGATTGCAGGCCAGGTCCCTGCTTGGGGGAAAACACACATTGGTGTTTCTCTCCCTTTGTTTCTCCCTCCCTTCCCCTCTCTCTAGAAGTAAATAAATTAAATATAAAAAAAAAATAAACTGTGGTACATGTATATAATAAAATACTACATAGCCATAGAAAATAAGGAACTCTAACCTTTTGTAATACTATGAATGGACATTATTATGCTAAGTGAAGTCCGCCAGCCAGAGAAAGACAAACACTGTATGATCTCACTTATATGTGGAATCTAATGACAAAATAAACTGACAAAATAGAAACAGAGGCATGGATGCAGGAAACAGACTGACAGCTGTCAGAGGGTGCGGGGTGCTGAATGAAAGACAGTGCAGGGATTAGTCAAAGAACACGTGTGCATAGCCCATAGCCACAGACAATAGTGCGGTGATGGCCAGAGGGAAGGAGGTGCAGGGGCTGCGTGGAGGCGGGCAAAGTCAGGGCGGGGATAATGGGAACATCTATAATAGTGTCGTCAATAAAAACAGAGAAAGAGAAAAAAATAAATTGTGCTTAAAGTATCAAACCACTATAGTATTAATATTTTACTAAATATATATAAAAGGAAAAAGTAACAATTGCATTTTAAAATGTTGATTACTGGTAATTAAAATCTTAGAAATGATTTCAACTGGTCATAAGTTTTAGATGCCAATTTAAACATAGGACAGCATACACCTTGTTTTTCAGAATAGTTTGTGAGTTACTGGAGCAAATATATTTTGAATAACCTGGTATTAATCATAAAGACTCCATGATTTCAGAATCATCTAAGACTTGAAGAGCATTTGCTATTCTGATGACATTTTTCAAGAAGGCAAATTTCTTATTCTTGATATGAGAGAAGTATCGTATTCCTCAAAACTTTCCATTAGTGCTTCCCCTTTAGTTATGGTTAAATGCAAGCAAATTAATTATACTCTTCCACTTCACCTTTGCACAGCACCAAATGGTATTATTTATAAACTGCCATTTTTGTTTTTAAGCAATAATTTATTCTGTGTGTCTGGCACAATATTAATATGTGATTAAAGAAGTCACATGGCAACAAATACTCAATGAGAATGTGAAGAGCATTAGTGACATCTGGAGAAATGTAAAAAAAAGTTTAGTCATTTTCATCAACTAAACTGTCGACAAAAATATATATATATATATACTTCTAAACTTCTGAAACTATGAGCTTCTGAAATTTTTATAGTGCCCTTGATCTTTTAAATGGAATGAGAGTTTAGGGATCATTTCCTGCATTTTATAGGTGGGGTAAATTGAGATTTAGCAAGCTAGTGACTTTCCAATCTCACAGCTAATTAAGAAATGCATCCAAGATAAAAGTCTGGTTCTGTCACCGGAGGGTGCCATCAGCACTCAGAGGCCACAGGTTCCTTGATATACCATCCCATACCTCATTAATGCGAGGATCTGCACAGAAGCATGAACACCCAGAGGTAGGGGTCATGGCCAGGAGGGGTGGTGCCATAGAATCTTTCCATGAAAGTTCCCAATAGTTAGGGTTTGGTGAGTGTCTATTTTTTTGTTAAATCTACCTCAGAAAATTTTATAACACCCTCTTTTGTGCATGAGAAAACTATACTGATTCAGCAGATTATCCAAAGTCACATGAATAGTAATACTCAGAACCAAGAATCCAGCTCTGAAATTTCAAGTAGCTTTGTGAAAATCTTGCTTACCAAATAGCCTGATACTTTCAGAGCATGAACCACAGCATAAGGGCCCTTTGATATTGCTGTGAGCATTTAAAACACACAATCAACAATGACTTAATGTTTGCTATTTTCATACAAATAATAACATAAACAAAAGTCAAGCCTATGAAGTAGATTGACTGATAAAAGCCCAAGCTGGGTTCTTCTGCAGTTTAATTGAGATAGCCTTGATATTACCCTGAAATTGACTAAATGGCAGGCTTTTTTTCTGACTCTGGACTCCGACCTTCCTTTCTTAGAACATTTCCTTTAGAAAACTGGTATTTGTAAACCCTTCTCTGACCTTTGAAATATACATCTTCATGAAGGACTTTTTCTTGCCACTTTTACTATACAGGATTGTCTTTCTCAAGGACTTAGGGGCTACCCATTTCACATGTAGTCATCAAGGAAGATAAGAGTCCCCATCTCCACATCTGAGGGCAGGGAGGAGCCTGACTTCAGTAGGTCCTAGGTCTAATTTGTAAAAACCACCTTCTTTTATGAAGAAAAATGATTACCTTTGCATTGGTAAAGCCAGCTAGCAAATACAGGAGCCCTACAACCTTCCCTTCACCCCATCTTTTAAAAACCCTACTGCCTTTTGCTTCAGCGGGGTTAAGTTCATACCCAGTTCTTTTTTTATATATATATTTTATTGATTATACTATTACAGTTGTCCCATCTCCTCCCCCCACCCCCTCCCTGCACACCCCTTCCCCTGACACTCCCCCTCTTTAGTTCATGTCCATGGGTCATATATATGAGTTCTTTGGCTTCTACATTTCCTATACTATTCTTAACCTCCCCCTGTCTATCTTCTACCTACCCAGTTCTGGCCCGTGTACCTCTCGCAATAGTCTTGAATAAAGGCTTCCTTTCCTGTCTAAGTTTGGTCAGTGCGATTTTCACTGTGACAAGTCAAAACTGAAATCCTAACCTCAGATTAATAAATGCTTTAGAAAGTAAATCCAAATGAGGTCTTGAAGTCAAATGGGATTTGTGCTAATTTAGAAGGATTCTGTCAAGGTTAATCAGCATAGAATGACACGTGACTGCTGCTTTTGCTTTGTTTTGTTCAAATTTAAATCTAAATTCACTTCTCCCATTGGTCTCATAAATAATGTTTCCTACACTTTAATCAAAGCAAACAAGTTACTGTTTCCTAGGCTCTGCCATCATTGTGCCTTTTCTTTGTTTCTGCCCAAGTAAAGATTTAATTTAGCATTTAGCTTTGCCCTCATTTAGAAGTCATTGTTCTCTTCCTCCACAGGAATCTAGCTGAAGCAGGGCTCAGAACACAAAACCCCTCCTTATATTCCATTGTGATCGTGTACCTCATTCTTTATCCAGCTAATGCAAAAATTATACCAACAAAGTAATTACCAATAGATATAAACTCCTAAATGAAAAGAGAGAATGTTCACTGGGTATTTGTTTTGTAATCCTGGGAAAGGTTTAACTGTGTACCAGAACAAAGCATGCAAAATAGGATTTAATCAATTGTAACAAAGAAAACTACGATATAAAATATTTGCATTATTTTAACTTTACTCAAGTTATTCATCAACAAGAACACAAGATTTTCTTTTTCTTTTGAACTCATACTTCTGCTTAAACACAACTGGAAAAACAGTTTGCATTCAGGCTTCAGAGTGCCACTACACCAAAAGTAACTTTCTTTTTTGGTGGCATGTGTCCAAACAATGTGTCATAACATAGTGAGCAAGTTTGTTCCCAGGGTCCAAAAACTTTCCTATGCAGGACAGCTCTGAGATTGCTTTTTATTTATGTCACTATGAAACTGCCTGGTATAGAATCTTGGCAGGTTTCTGATCATCAGACCCTATTTTCACACGCAGTTCTATTTGGGCAGAATTTCTAGGTCAATGCAAATATCTGAGGAAATATATTTGCCACACCTCGCATGCTGACAAAAGTTTGGCTGCTGTTTCCAAGCTATACTCTTGGAAACTTTTATATCCATCTTTTCTTTTTCTTCTGTATCTACAGGGGATTTTATAACTTTATGCTATTGGTACATTCAGCTTTCTCATGTCACTTTTTTATTAAGGACAAATGTAGGCAGAATCTGTTTCTCTACAGTTATCCATGAATATGTTTCTATTTTCTTTCAGTATATTTTGGCTGCTCCAGGTACTCTGTTTTTCATCTTTTAATGAAGGAGGCACGCACATTATGCATGATTGTCCTCTTTCCTACCTGTCTGTTCTTTATAAACTTAAGTGGGCACCCATAAAGCAAGGGCACCCCTTCCAAGGCAATATGAAATTTTTTTTCAGAAAAACATTTAAAATTTGGCTTTCTCTAGGTCCCAAGTAGATTACAAATAAGTTAAACAGTCTTACTTTAAGATACACGGCATCTTTTTGAATATTAAATTTTCAAAAGTCTTCACTTGAAACAAAGAAAAGAGCGTGTTCACCAGCCCTCCCTGACATATGCAGCACCTAAGTCTAAATTTTTTGTCCTACTTGGGATAGGGATTTCGTTATAGAGAAATAATTTTCTACTTAAAAATAATTATTCAAGAAAAATGAAATATGACAACTGGTTTGCCTGGGGCATTCCTAAGGAATGTTGAAGGATGTTTCGAACTGAAGTGCACACTGCACTTTCTCAAGATGGCAGTCTTGACTCACGTTAAGCACACTTTTCCTTCGTGGGAATATTGGCCTAGTGATGCCCAATTGTCTGCTATTTCAAGGAACATAAGAAATAATGATTTTTAAAAATGTGAATAATTCAGACGTTAAAAATCCATCCTCCGCTTATTTTGAAATGCTTTGAAGGCCAAATGAAATATGTACTTGCATCATGCACAGCTCTTAGTGCCACAGTTTTTAGCCTTTAGTACTGAAAATAACTTATCCGAAATATATCATCGAACCATGAGTTAGCACAGGCAGTTAAATTGTGTTCAACAAACAAGTGCATAATATAGTGGTGAGCACAACTGTGGTGCTCACAATTCATAAATTTGCACAATTCACCAACCCACAGCTCATCAGTACTCAACACTCTATCTATGATGAGGTAATGTGAAATGACTAACTGGGAGAATATTGCTCACACCAAAGTTACAGGTGAAAATAGGGAGATCATTGCAACCTGTTGTGCTGGCCCTTACTAATCTGCACTGCCATATTGCAGGGTGTTTTCCTGGTATAAACACAAACAATCATGTGCAAAATCACAGTGTTTCCAAATTCATTTAGAGTTAAACTCTAAAATGAAATTAGTAAATATAATCAGATGACATGACTGATTTGTTGCTTCTAGTTTTTTTGGTGCAAAAGAATATTGTGCCAAGGACACAACTGTTTCAATACAATAGTGAATTAGTTTATTTTTGCCCAATGGTTACATGTTTTAGACAACTTATTAACTTGTAATATACATCAAAGGGAAAAACCATTGTAACTGTATATCTTGATTGTATACCCATGTAATCAGCAGCCAGATTACTAGCAGCACAAAATACTTCCAATACTTTCCTTCCATCAAAGGTCATCACTCTTGACTTTTAACATTATAAGTACTGCTTTTTAATGCTATGTGAATGAAATCATACCATTCTGAGTCACTTGACTTATGTAAATGGAATCATTACTTGTTTGTGTATGGCTCTATTCATTCAACATTATGCTTATATGTTTCATTCATATTGTCAATTTTAGTTTTTATTTGTTCATTCTTATTGCTTCAATGGTATTCCATTCTGTAAACATGGGACTGTTTATCCATTTAATGTTTATAGACACTGGTTCAGTTCCAGTTTCATGCAATTACAGATGGCACTGCTATGAACATAATTTTCATGTCTTTTGTTAAACGTAAGTATACATTTCTCTTAGATACAACCCTAGGAGTTGAATCGCTTTCATACATAACACATTGGCTGCTCATTTCTGATAGGTCTGCCACAGAGTGTTGAGTTATTGTTGTACCAATTTATACTTCTGACCTGAAATTTATGAGAATTCCACTTGCTCCACACACTATCAATACCTGGGGCATTTTCTGTCTTTTTCACATAAGCTATTCTGCTGGATTGGTAGTCACATCAAATTATACTTGTAATTGGTATTTTTCTGATCTCTAATAAAATTAGACATGTTTTCATATTTTTTTTGGTTATTTGGATATATTTTGCAAAGTATCTGTTCATATTTTTACTATTTTTTTCTATTGTGTATGTTTATTATTGAATTGCATGCAATGATACCCATTTTTTCACTATTAAAGTAATACTATTTAATCTTGACAAAGAAAAACAAAGAAGGATGGATCACAATACCTGATATCAAACTATACTACAAGGCCACTGTAGTCAAAACAAGTACTGTCATAAAAACAGACACATAGATCAATGAAACAGAATAGACAGCCCAGAAATAAACCCATTTCTCTATGGTCAATTAATATTTGACAAAGGAAGAAGAAGTATAAAATGGAGTAAAAATAGCCTCTTCGACAAATGGTACTGGAAGATCTGGACAGCTACATGCAAAAAAAATAAAACTCAATCACCAACTTACACCATACACCAGAATAAACTCCAAATGGATAAAACATTTAAACATAAGCCACAACACCATAAAATTCCTAAAGGAAAATATAGGCAGTAAAATTTCAGTTATCCCACACAGCAATATTTCACCAATACATCCTCTGGGGCAAGGGACATAAAGGGAAAGAACAAACAAATGGGACTACATCAAATTAAAAATCTTCTGCACGGCTAAAGAAAACATCATAAAAATGAAAAAGGAACCAACTGTTTGGAAAAACATATTTGCCAATGATGTCTGGGACAAGGATTTGATCTCCAAAATATATAAAGAACTCACACGACTCCACTCAAAGAAGACAAACAATCCAATTAAAAAATGGGCATATGACCTGAACAGACATTTCTCTAAGGAGGACATACAGAGAGCCCATAGGCATATGAAAGGATGCTCAGCATCACTAGCCATCAGAGAGATACAAATTAAAACCACAATGAGATACCACTTCACACTGGTCAGAATGGCCATCATTAACAAATGAACAAGTTCTGGTGAGGATGTAGAGAAAAGGGAACCCTAGTGCACTGTTGGTGGGAATGCAGACTGGTGCAGCCACTGTGGAAAACAGTATGGAATTTCCTCAAAAATCTAAAAAAGGAACAGCCTTTTGACCCAGCAATTCCACTGCTGGAATTATACTGTAAGAATCCTGGAGCACCAATTAAAATGAACCCATGCACCCCTATATTCATAACATTATTTACAATAGCCAAGTGCTGGAAACCACCCAAGTGCCCATCAGTAAATGAATGGATTAAAAAACTGTGGTATATTTACACAAGGGAATACTACACAGCAGAAAGAAAGAAAGAACTCTGACCTTTCAGAACAGTATGGATGGAACTGGAGAGTATTATACTAAGTGAAATAAGCCAAATGGCAAAAGACAAATACCACATGATCTCATCTATAACAAAAATCTAATGAAAACAAACAAACAAACAAATAAGCAAAATAGAACCAGAGGCATGGAAACAAAGACCAAACATAGGAACTATTAGATTAGTAATAGTGGCTTACTTTTTCCCTCCATAAAATTGCATAGAAAAAGCTCGCATTTTATCATTTTTTTAAAAATCCCAATTCTCAGAATGTATTTATCTATGACTGGGCTTTCTAGAGGAAAAATTACCAAAAAGGCAAAACTAAAACAAGAGTAAAATAAAATTTTATTTACAGTTTCAGTTGTTATTCACAAAAACATCTGCGTGACAATTCATGGGGCATTTTTCAAGGAATCAAGAATACATAGTCCACAAATTCCTGTCTATGCATTAAGCAGAATACTTAAACCAATTCAATTACTATAAGAATTCATATTTTAACAGAAATATCAAAGAAAAATTATTGCATACTCCTCATACAGTATAATCCTGGCCCCTAACAGTATTATACAAACATAATCCAGAATTAAATGAAGTCGTGTCTTTTATAGTGTGAGATTTCCTTTATTTTTATCATTTGAGTTTCCTATAGTTCCAAGTAATTTGTTTCCTGGATGAGATAGAGTACAGATGAGGTTAGGAAGGTATTGGCTGCAGAACTGCATTGATTTCCTATGAAAAAATTGAGTTCCAAGTAATTTGTTTCCTGAATGAGATAGAGTAGAGATAAGGTTAGGAAGGTATTGGCTGCAGAACTGCATTGATTTCCTATGAAAAAATTGCTTGTGGTGATGAATTATGTTCTGTGCAGAGAAGATCTCTGTTCCTTCTACTTTTTTCTTGAATTTGTTGATAAGTCTCCATTGCTTCAAAGTCCCTGTACTGATGACTTTCAACCTGTCTCCAGCTCAAAACTCAAGCTATATATATGAAAAAGAAAATGCATTCAATGTGAAAAAAAAAAAGCAACAAGTGAATTTAAGCTGCCCCTTTTTTTGTTACACTTCAGAGCAAGATTAGTCAGAGGTTTTCTGAGTCATTAAATGTAATTAGTCTTGCCATAGCAACCAGCTACTTTCATGTCTGTCTTTCAAGGAGAAAAAGAGGAATAATACAGAAAAAAAATTTAAAAGAGAATCATGAGTTTAGCTGTAGTTTATTGAGAGATTTTATGATGAATGGGTTTTGAATTTTGTCAAATTAATCTTCTGCATACTTTGCTATTCTTTTTATATCTGGGGAAGACCTGAAACAAAGAACTGTATTAAGAGGCAGAAAAAACCCAACAGAATTTGAGCATAGAGATTAGCTCTTTGGGGTCTTTGCCAAAATCTACCCAAAGACAAGGCATGCATGTAAGAGCACCGTGTAAATGCTACAGTCCCAAGTCAGAATGGTTTGGTTATGACCCATGCAGAAGCAGAAAAAGGACATGATACGTTCATGTAAGCAGAGTGGATTTTGATGATTTAATTATGCATATTTTCTGAATGTAGTGATTGGCTAAAAATGTAAACTAGATACCAGAATGTGGCTTCACACAGTGATACCATCGTTCTATGTGTTCTATTTTCACAAAAGTAAATCATAAAAGCAAAATGTTACGCAGCATCCAGAGTCAAGTGCTGTGTTTTAAATTGAGGCTAGAGATGCATGATAACATACATGTGAAGTTTATTTAACATAAACACATCAAAACTTACCTGCAGCAAATGATCTGTCTTATTTATTCAAAGCCTTAGAACTGCTTTCACACCAATCCAAAAGAACCTATGCACCCCAATGTTCATAGCAGCACAATTTACAATAGCCAAGTGCTGGAAGCAACCTAACTGCCCATCAGTAAATGAATGGATCAAAAAACTATGTTACATTTACACAATGGAATTCTATGCAGCAGAAAGAAAGAAGGGACTCCTACCCTTTGCTACAGCATGGATGGAACTAGAGAACATTATGCTAAGTGAAATAAGCCAGGCAGTGAAAGACAAATACCACATGATCTCACCTTTAACAGGAATCTAAGCAACAAAACGAACAAGCAAGCAAAATATAACCAAAATATAACACTGAAACTGAGAACAGGCTGACAGTGACCAGAGGGGAGAGGGGAGGGGATTATAGCAGAAAACGGTGAAGGGTGTGCAGGAACAATTATAAAGGTCACATGGACAATAACAATGGGGTGGGGGGTAGAAACAGGGGAGGGAAGTGGGAAGGGCTGGGGTGGTGGGGAAGTGTGGGGGGAAAAGGCAGAAAACTGTACTTGTACAATTATAAAAATAATTAAATAAATAAAAATAAAGACAAAAAAAAAAGAACTGCTTTCAGTTGTAATTTGTATTGGTGCTTTAATCTTTTAAATGATTTTCCAAATACAATAACTAGCTACGAGATAGAATGTCCTACAAACATTCTTTCCGTCTCAAGTTCTTTGTTTACCTTTTTTCTTCTTCCCACATTGTAACTATGAGCCAGTACACATTCAGAACAAGAAGACTGTATGTATTTCAAATTTGTGGCAATTATTAAATGAGCGTGTCAACAGAAAATAACAAAGTAAGTTGCCAGTGTGCATTCAATTTCCCTTTCATTTTGAACAAGAGTATTTTTAAGTAAGATAATTCCTATATAATGGTAAAAAATGTTTGGCAGAAAATAACTACTCTTTTCCAAAGGAATATAAGCATCGTTATTCACAATTCATTCACCTTTCTCTTTTTGGTGGAGGTGGAATGAACTATTATGCTAGAAGATGTCTCCAATTTCCATTACAAATTTAATTCCATTTTTATTTTAAAAAATTGACAAACAGAAATGGTGGCACTCTCGGATTTCTGTTTGCAGCTTTTAACTACAAATTCTGTGCTGCTTAACACTAATCAAAATCTTAGGTCACAGATAAATGTAGGCATTAACTGTATGATCTGAAATCCATGCTCTCTGTAAGCAGTCTGCTCTGCATTCTTGCATTATGCCAGGTCACAATGGCTGTGTTCAGCAAGAATTATTTAGCTTCCCTGCTCACTGGATTTTTGAAGCTGTGCTTTGTTGTTATATAAGAGACATGCATTGAAGAGTGTAATGGCGACTAGCCTTTTTATTTGGGTTTATGTATTTATGTTAAAAATGTTACCTAATCACATAGCACCCCCCAAAATAAACATTTTAGTTCTTTCATAATAAAAGTAGGTTTTGCTTCTTCTCAAAGTTTTATTTTTACCAATTTATTTTAGTTTTTGTTTTCACACTGTGGATCTTGTAAACCAGTGTTTTGTTTTTGTTTTTTTTCTTTTCTAGAGCAGCAAGGAAATACAAAGCCCAATTTTGACCTATAGTTGAAAAGTTACAGGATCTCCTGACATGCCCTGAGGGTTAAATTTTAGTACTGGCTTCTCTGATATTCCCATCAATATCTTCTTTGT
>VMDR010028140.1:0-13279 GCA_007922815.1 Macrotus californicus
TAGATTTCCAGGGGAATTTTTCCTTCCAGACTGTATCTACTATAAATGAAAAATATACAGCATTTTTAATTTAGCTATAATGAATTCCAAAGTAAAGGTCCATTACCACCAATTACTTTGTCATTTGTTTATCATCTTCTCAAAAAGCTAAGTTGGTAAATCTGAAAATATAAACTAATTTCAAAGAGCTAATACAAATGTTTTCCTTTTTTCCTAATTAAATATCAAAGACTTTAATAAATTCAATCAATTTCTTTCCTTCTGTTCAAAAAATGATTAATGTGTGTTAGTAAAATGATACTTAAGCAAAAGAATAACTTCGGGGGGTAGTTTAGCAGCTTCTCACATTTAAGGTTATGCAATAAGATGCTTATTTATTTGCTTTTTTAACATTCCTCTTTACTCCACCTAGAAGAAGAATATTCCAGAGGAAGTTATAGAGCGTAATAATGCACATGAGTTATTAAGCAGATACAAATGTGTGCAATCACTTTATGATAACAAGTATTTTTCATTTTCTGACTCTCTCATTCTCAGTGTGCTAAAGCTAGCGCACTTTCTATATGCATGTGTTCTTTTCCCCAGTGCAAGTGTGATATGCATTGTCACTTAGTTTTTCTCCTTGGCCCTATATATTTACTCAGAATTTTTAAAAAATATATTTGTTCAGGGCACAAAGAAACACTGTTATCTACTGCAACCTTGCCATTAAAGCTGAAGCATTTCAATGGCATCTAAGAAAAAACACGTGGATGTGACATTCCCAGATGAGGACAGAGCACTAAATGAATTTCATAGCTGTAGAAAAATTGTCTTTTAAAATAGGAAAAAGATGTTCATATTAAACTTTATCATCATACTTAATTATAGCATGATTACACTGAATATTAGCTTCTTACATCATGTAAAACTTGCTGATGCTGAAATGTATTATTAACAGTAGAATGACAGCTGTGACAAAATCTGCTTGTGTGCCCACAAAATACACACACACACATACGTGTGTGTGTATATATATATACATACATATATATGATTTAAAGAGAAACTACACTTGCTCTGCAAATTTAAAAGATCTCCATTAAAAGTAGGCCTGCATTTCCCTCCCACAAAAATCTGAAGCATCATTTCTTTCTATGTATCTTCTTCCTTAAAACTTCTAGAACTAATCCAATACAGTAGCTGCTAGTGCATGTGACTGTTGAGTTTTAAAATATGAAATAAGATGTGCTGTAGTGTAAAATACACACTGGATTTCAAAGACAATATGAAAAATAATTTCTGTCTTATCTACATGTTGAAATGATAGCATTTTAATTGTATTGGTGAAATCATTTCATCCGTTTCTTTTGACCTTTTTAATGTGGCTACTAGAAAATTTTCAATGTTCTATGTGTGTCCAATCTATATTTTCATTGGACAGTACTGCTCTAGAATTCTGTTTCTAGTACCCATGAAATCCCTTTTGCTGGGGACAGTTGGGAAAGGAGAAAACTGAGTGCTTAGAACTGAGAGGGATAAAGAGATAACAGAGCAAGAAAATCTGGAGAGAAATAAAGCTTCCACTAGGAACCTGGTGGCTGAGATGTGCTGTGGACAAGGTCCTCCCTGGCAGAGCTGAGGCTGGGTCATCAGCCCATGTCCTGGGAAGGGAATTTCAGATGTACCACATAGCTATGGAAAGCAGCTCAAATAGAACTCCCCAGAACACCTCTCACATTGAAGTTACTCTGGGACAATAATAGAAATAGAAAGGCTGAGATCAGCAACATGAATTCATAAAATAAGGAAGGCTGTGGGAGAGAGAGCCAGCCCTGTTGGAAAGGGACTCTTCCCATGGCAGAAGCACAGTCCGATTTTTTAAGTATTTTGTGCCAGGAGCTCCTACCATTTTCTAGCAGGAAAGAAATGGGAAGTAACTGTACAGAGTGATCACTGCTAGTTTAAGACATAGAAAGACACTGATTTCACTTTTTTTAGCATACTGTCTATATTACTTTCTTTTAGTGAATGCAAGAATATTTGTAAGGACTTTTATTAAATCACTTGAAACTACACATGTCCCAACACTATTATCTTATAAGATTTTAAGATCCTTAACTGTGATTTTTCCTACAATTAGGCATACAAAGGACTTACCCTTCAGACTGGGAAGGAATTACTCTTTCCCTACTAAGTGTTGTTGATCATCATTGCATAAAGTCCCTTCTGTAGGACTTTGTTAACTACACTTTTTATCAACATCAGCCCCACTGGACTTGGAGGAAAGGTAACCCTCACTCTTCCCCACTACCCTAGTTCTCAGATATGCCCAGGCAAACCTTGAAAGGATGAAGCTGCCACCTGTGTTGGAATTCCCAACTCACATCACCAAAAGATCGGTACCCTCTAACTCTACAAAGATCTCTGCCTTTATATTTCCTTCTCAAGTTAACAGAGCCCCCAAACCCCGAGAAGAAGTTTCCAGAAACAGATGACCCAACTCCTCTCTACTCTCCCCTCCCTACCCAATTCAGTCAGACCACCCATCCCCCCGCACTGCTAGTATTTGAGACTATTGACAAATAGAACAAGCCAAATATGCCATAATTAAGATTTAGAAACTAAATTAGAAGCTAATTATTCATTTTTTAAAGATCTTTGGTTGGGCATCTGTAATAGTGTCAATAATTTTTTTAAAAAGAGAAAAAAGGGGAGATTATAATAAAGAGTCCTGTTATATTTGAACTATAATCCAACTTACAAAAAAAATTTTTGACTGATATATGCCAACTGTGGCATAGTAGCAGAAGGCCTCAAAATTCAAGGTTGATTCTTATATCTACCACAAATATTTTGGCGTGAGATAAAGTATTTGAAATCATTCTATAAAACCTGAGGCCTGAAGCAGGGACTCTCAACCCTGGCTGTGTTACAGAGCCACCTAAGTGGCTCCTAAGAAGCACTCTGCGCTGACCCCACCCCAGGCTCTGGTTTAGAGCCTTCCAGCTGTACTGACATGTACTCGCATCAGTACATACCAGTCTCCCCAGGTGATTGCAACCTATATTTAGGGCTGATAACCTTGCTCTTTTAAAGAGTCTTGGAATGCTACCTGCCCACTGGGATGCCTGGGGTCTAGAGAGCTTCCAAAAAATGCTGCTGCACGGGCCGCATCCCCAGAGAGCTTGATGTACTCGGCCTTGGGTATAGCCAGAGGATGGGGATTCTTACAAGCTGCCCAGGTCTTCCTTTGCTCAGCCCAGCATGACAGCCATTGGTTAGAATCAGCTTGCCTAAGGACTGCAGTCCTCAGGAGCATTTGAAGACTTGCTCAAAAATTATTTTGTCCACTTAGCACTGAGTGGTGAAATTTGAGGGAAATTTAGAGAATTTAAATTGTTTTCATTAACAAAAAGGAAAACTACACAAATCAATGAAAAAATACCCTCAAGTTTCCGTTAGATATTATAACAAGGAATATTCTCCTAGCTGTGACGCTCCCCTACCCTCACATGCCACATTCTCATTTCCTTGCCCTGTTGTTTCCAACAGAATCAGAGCTAGGGGTTCCATGGATTTTGGCATTGTGTCTCTGTTCTATGGCCTCTACTATGGTATAATGGGGAGAGATTTCGCAGAGATCTGCTCGGAATACATGGCTTCTACTATAGGGGTAGGTGCTGCTTTCTTCTTTGTAAGCATTCATTGTACGTGGCGAGCGGTCTCATCCTACACCATATTTACATCTGTTTTCAGAAACTGATAAATCTTTGGTTCTCTCAGCCCAATTGCTCCTTGGATTCTCCTCACACCAAAAAAAAAAATTGTCTTTGCTAATTAATTAGAAAATGCATTTCTTATTGATATAAACTGGTTAGGAAATAAGGCATCTTTTAAAATAAAAGAGACTAATTATTTGGAAGTAACCATATTTGGCATACTCCAATGGCCAACACTTAAAGAATTAGCAAAACTTCAACAATAACAAAACCCTTTATCTCTGCCTAACGAAAATAAAATCATTCCGTGCACCTAAAACACCTTAAAATCAACCAGTGCCTCAGGGCACTACTCACCATAAAGATCAGGTATTGTCATGTCGCATTCGAAGAAGCAGAAGATATAAAAAGCATGTTAAATATATTCTGACTGTACATTGTTCTCTGGAATTAAAAAAAATTCCCTAATAGCTTTTTTAACTCTTTTAAAAACAAAACTCAGAATATGCATACTTTCTGGCTCAATGGATTTCAGACTCAGACACTAGGAGCATACCTGTGTCTGACGCATGCCCATCTCTTCAACTCAAACCAGAGCCTCCAGGGATGACTGGAGGTTTCAGGAATCCTGCAGCTACGTGCTCTATCGGTGTCTTGGCACACAGCCAGAGCTGAGGCGGAAACCTAGTGTGAGCGGCAAGGGTGAACTCCTGTACTGCTCTTCTCTCTCTCTCCATCTATGGGGCAGGACTGAGTGGACATTCCCTTGATTTCAGCCCACCCCATCTGCCCTTCCCCATGTCCACGGGCTCCATCTTACCCTTTTCCTAGAGGCTGGAATCCAACTTCTGTGGTGAAAGGCCAGAGCAAGACACCTATTGGAATTCCTCTGCCATGTGTCATCTCTGGGCCAGCTAGTTGCCTTTCTTATAAGGTGGAAGGTCAACAAAGGAGGGAGCATTTTTCACTCCCAGGTCCTCCAACAAAAATCAGAAACCACACTCCTTAAAAATTTCCCAGGGCCTCTTGTGCTTGTTTACGGACAAGAGAGGAAGAGAAGGTTATACACCCCCTCTGCAGTGGGCCAGGAAGAAGAGATTTAACCTGGCAAGACATTCAAGTCTTTAAGCACCAACTTCCTGGAGATGTCTCACCTGATCCCACCCTGTCCTCTGTCACCTTCACTTTCACTACGAAATACAGGGTCCGGCAGAAGTTAGGCAATAATGTGGGTGTAATAATTTATAGTTTTATTTGAACATTTCACCTAACATGTCATATGGTGTGCTATTGAGTGTGATATTGTTACGTTACCGAATTACATGCTTATGATTTTGTAATAAAAGATTTTGGAATAAACAAGGGGCGTTATTTTGTGCCAGACCCTGTGTATAGACACACTGCCTCAAGCCTTTGGCACAGCCACCAGCAACTGGAATTGACAGCATGTGTGAGAGTGTGCATGCACTCTAATCACATGGGAATTAAAAACATGTACATGCCTGTGTTTACTCCACAGCTATGAATCAGAATCTCCAGGAGATTAAAGAGCAGGGCAAGCCTCTGGCTGGGTAAGCCTGGAAAGCTTCCTGGGCAGTTCTGAGCTATATCCCTGGATAAAAACTGTTCCTCTTAAAGGATTACTTGGCCGGAAGATTAGATTTGAGGTTATATTTAGCAATGTATTTTGGGTCCATTTGGGGTTCTGTGGGTTTTTGCCCAGAAACCTCACCCCCACTGCAGCATCATTCCTATGGGAAAAAGTGTTTGCAATTCTAATCCAACAAAGAAGCAATAAGGACCCCATGCCCCGCAGCCTGGCAGTGTCTTCCCTGTGCTCGGAGAAGAGCGTGTGCTCTCCTCTTCACCTCGGCTCTGTGCATTTCCCCCAACAGTTCTACAGCGTCAGTGGGATACCCACGCGGAGCTTGGCAGACAGTATCTGCGCCGTCTGTGGACAGATCATCGTGGAGCTCGATGAAGAAGGGCTCATTGAAGACACCTACCAGCTTTCTTGCAATCACGTGTATCCTTTTCATGGGAAACCATTCGGTCTTTAGGAAGCAGTATCAGGAGGCAGATTTCGGGTACCCTGTGTGGAGTACGGATGATGGCAAGTTAGAGACTGTCTCATCACCTTCCCCCATCCCTCTCCTCTTCCCCTCCCCCTCTCCTATGCCTGGCTTGGTTCCCAGGCCTTTTTGCTGCTGCCCATCTTCCTTTCTGAGACTTCCTGACCATCCCTGCTGAATAATGAACTCCTAATTTAAGGTGAACCTCCTCCTGCAGCAATTTCCTTTGTAAAAAGAAATCTTAATGCCACAGGGACAGGAAGGCTGCAGCGTCTGTATAGGATGCTGTCTGGGAAAGTTGGTGAAGCCACAAGTGAACAGACAACCAAGAAGGACCAGGGACAGAAGAGGGTTGGGGATGAGAAAAAGAGTAATGTTTCAGGGGCCAGGAGGAGCTCAGGGCTGTCCAGGTGGAGCCCCGTGTCTGAGTCTCCCAGGACCAAGAAAAACAAAGTGTGTTTTGCCTTCAGATAACCCCGGGAACTACTTGTGTCATCGGGGGTAAGGGTGGCAGACAGGGTAATGCCACAAGCAGCAGGGCACCCCACATTACAAAGGGAGGGACCAAAATGTGAGCACCTAGTCCTTGGACCATTTGGCTCCTCTGTCAGCAAATTCTGCTCTGAATAGCCATCTACTGACTGAAGGATCTTCAGGTGTCAGGGACCAGGCAAGTAGGGCCTGGGAACTAGCATTCTCTGGGGACCTCAGTAACCATGGAGAAGAACCTCAGTATGGAGAACGACGCTGGGATCAGGAACCCCAAGTCAGGCAGCATGGCACTCTGGGAACCAAGGCTGGGTTTGGGCTGGCCAACAATTCTTTCCTAAATACATGATACTTTATTTTATAGTACAATATCCATTTTACAATATTACTCTATACCCAGGACAAAGCTCTGGCATTACGAGGTGCTTAAACCATCTGTCTCTTGCCTCGAAGCCCACCTATCTCAGTCAGTAACACCCTAGGATGTGCAGCGCTTAGGATTGAATTCTGTTTAATCTGGACAAACTGCACTCACTCAGTCCCGAGAGTGAAAAACTGGACCAAGTGCGTTTGAAATGTAACAGGAACCTTTTCTCCAACATTTGAGCCTTTACATGTTAAGGTAAGAAACGACAATGTCCCATATGGAATTCTGTGGTGGTTTTCCAGTGTGATGCCCTTCCCCCAAAACTATCATTCTTAGTAGAAATTTTCCAAGCCTGGCCTTAGTTTGCAATATGATTTACTTTTCAAATGTTGGAACAGAGCCCACTTGCCTTTCACAAGTGGAAATATTTCCTCTGTCCACCTTTAAAAGCCTGTAGGGATTGCTATACATGTGTGCCTATGTGATCCAAAGTGTAGTCATCTTCCAATTTGCTCCACAGGGAATGTTAGTAATGGCCAATCTTAGCACGGGTCATATCAGCAAGAAGCAGGCAAACGTGAGTCAGATGAATGAGGCAGGGGCAGAGATCTGGGTGTTGCTCTGTAGCAAATCAGCATGGAGATTCTGAAGATGAAAGAGAATATTAACAAGGAGGCATATGTGTCGATGCTGGTTTCAGCCCTTTTGAATGAAGGGCCAAATGAATTTTGGTTCAAAATCTTTGTTATGATGCAATACTTTAGGTTGACCTAAGCATATTGCAAAAGTAACCCCAATTCCAAGGACATAAGACGGTGGAAGGTCTTTGTGGCACACTTCTCTGATACTGAGGAACTATTCACATGGCCCTCACTCGCCTACACCTCCACAATCTTCCCTTGGTTAGGGAGCGAGGGGTCTGCATCAGTGCTGTTCACATGGGTATATGACAGGCCAGTCAGAAAATCATGAGATCTTGGTCCACAAAGCCACACTGGGATCAATGAGTATAGAAATTAATAAATGAATAGGATTGATCCATTTTAATCATTTTGCCCAAGTCTACAATGTTGTGAAACCTGGGAAAGTATATTTGCAAAAGTGATTGGCTTTGAGTAATTCATTTAAATATTCACTCAATGCACAGGCACTTAGGCACTGCCTCTGTGCTGCGGACAGAGAGGGATGAGACACAGCATGTGGTCCAGGAGAGACACATAGTGGGCAGAAAGTCACGATACAGTGTGGGACACGCTTTAATAAGACTAAGTCCCTGGTGCTTTGGGAAATAGAGAGTTTACTCTCAACCTTGGAGGCGAAGGGTCAGACTTTCTGGATAAGGAGATGTACGTGGATGTATTCGTAAATGCCTAGGTTTATATTCTATTAAAAACAACTGGCTCCTGATCAGTAATTTTAAAAAGCTGAGAAAAAAACATAAGAAGCTAATAGAAATATTTGTACGTTCATGGCCACAGATAATTTAAACTCAACTAAGTGCCTGAGACAAGTCTGATCACATAGTAGATCGTGAGTACTGCACACAGAAGTAGAAGAGTGAAATGCTGTGGGAAATGCATGAGAAATGCATAGTGAGCAAGTCAGGGAAATAAAATGATGCATTTACACTAGCTATTACTGTAAAAAAGCACTTTCACATTCTTTATGTAAGTCAATTCTTGCAAGAATCAAGTGAGGCAAGAAGAACAAGTGAGGTCAAGAAGCTTGGTAAACTCCTCAGGGTCATAAAGCTACTGCAGCTCTGACTCCAAGCTCACCGTCCATGGCAGGGGTCGGCAGGGGGCCCACTGTCCCCCAGGATCGTCCTTAAAAAGTGATGCTCACAACCAAGTCGTGGCTGACAGCCATCCTCTCACCCCCCACTACTCCACCCTACAGATGGGACCATTCCCATGGTGTCCTTACAAAGCCAGCCTTGCCTTTCATATCCAGAAGCTTCCCTAACAAGATGCCAAAGCTTTCATGAATTCTGCATCCGAGGCTGGTGTATTGTTGGTAAAAAGCAGACTTGCCCTTACTGCAAAGAGAAGGTTGATTTGAAGAGGATGATCAGTAACCCGTATCCTTTTTTTAAAAAAAAAGTTATAAAATATTATCTTAAATGTTTCTGGTGAAGCATTCTTCAGTGTAAACTTTCATTGTCTTCATTATAGTTACAGCAGGAAACTTGCTTGTTTCTCGAATCACCTATTTCATCGAAATGACTTACTGGTCCTGTGCCTTTTACTATTCTGGTTAGGAATTTAAGCACCAAAAAAGACATATTCTACTCTTTATATTCCATATGTGCCACATATGTTCCACTATATAGTGGAAATGTGATGGTACATTGCAAAAGATAAGTAAATATATGGAAGGATTAGATGATAGATAGATAGATAAATGATAAGTAACGGGTGGATGGGATGCATGGGTGGGCAGACAGATAGCTTGGAATCTAAATTTTAAAAGCCCCAAGTCTGAACTAAAGTATAGAAAGGTATTTTTAAGGTGTGCCAAACTTTATTATTTCCATTGATGAGTAAGTCTTTTCCCCTTAGATTCTGGCTTTTTTAATTCCCTGCCATGCCCTCATCTTTTCTTAGGCTGAAGCCTAGTGATAATAATATTGAAAGGAAACAAGGACCATACAGGCTTGGTCAGCTTATGGCAGCAACAGGATTTTTATACACCCCAAGACCCCTTTCTGAATAAATCCAAATCTCACAAGGCACAGGAAGGTAACAACCCCATTCAGAGCTGCCTACAAAGACAGTCCTCAGCCCCCCTGGCTCTAGACCCTAGTACATATATCTCTTCCGAGGTTGGGGCTTGTGGTAAATGGGACTAAAATATATCTCCCTTTAAACAGAAAGGCATTGAGAGGTTGCCATCAACCTTCCAAGTGCCCTCTCTTCTCGGAAAAGACAGTCTTTCTATACTTTCCCAGAATCAGTCACCTAAACTGTACAGCGCTAAAGGAGACAGCTCCCTTGTTCCCTGCTCCTCACCAATCCCAAATGCACAGTTTTTACAGTGCCTATTGGCATCATTACCCCTCCTCCCATCTCTGAGGTCTGCAAATCAAAGAAAGACTTTTAAGTCTGGGAGCGGAGGAGGCACGTTGATGGCTCTTCAGGTCTCAGAGCCAGACCATAGCTAGGGAACACAGTCTGTGGCCACCAGCTCCATCCGCAGGCCAGCCTTTCCCAGGGAGTCCCCGCAACTCTGCACAACCAAGGCCAAAGGTGTGCGGTGCTGCTTCCTCCTTCCGTGTCATCTGCTCCCCCTGACTTTTCCATCCGCAACTCTGCACAACCAAGGCCAAAGGTGTGCGGTGCTGCTTCCTCCTTCCGTGTCATCTGCTCCCCCTGACTTTTCCATTTTCTTATGAGGAGACAGAGCCCAGAACCATTTTTGGTGAATAACTTATAAAACCACAGTACATAAATCTTCATTATAAAATTGGTCATGATGTGATCATAAATGTCACCTTCAATGATCATTTAAATAGCAAAGAACAATCGGTTTCTTTATATAGTCTTGAGAGAGTAAGCTTTTTTTTTATTGATAGAGTTTCTCTGTTTTTTTGTTTGTTTGTTTTTTAATTACTTTATTGTTGTTCAATTACAGTTTGAATTTTCCCCCCACCACTCTCCCCCTACCCCAGCCAATCCCATCCCCCTCCCCCGCTCCCACCCTCCCCCTTGGTTATGTCCATGTGTCCTTTATAGTGTTTCCTGGAAACCCTTCCCCCCACTGTTCCCTCCCCCTTCCCCTCTGGACTTTTAACTGGAACATAATCAACAAAAGAAAACAGCAAACAAAATACAACCGGAGACATTGAAATTAAGAACAATCTAACAATGGCCAGATAGTAAGCTTTTGAATATTACACGCGCTCTTTCTGAGACTCAGCAGAAGAAACAGCTGCCTGTGAAAAACCGCCTTTATGCATGTAGCATCTGCTGTCAGAGATGCTATGAACTGAGTCCCCTTTGCACAATTTATCAAAGACATTGAGAAAGGTACATCTTACCTGTGGACACATGCTTTTCTTTTTAATGCTGTTCCTCTGATGAGCTGACTACAGGAAAGCCCAGAGCTATTTGGCTCAGTTATAGCAGTTCCCTTATCCTTGGCTTTCCATCATAGTCATTCTCCTCTTCCTCTTTCTTTTAGTACATGACCCTTGCCTTTTAGTACTGTTTTATAGTTTGGGATTTTAGTATAAACTTTTCTTTTTAAAAATTAGCTGCAGTCTAAATAACTATGATAGCCAAATGCTATAAAAATCATGTAAGGGGATTTTAAATGAACACCGAGGGTTCACAAGAAAGGAAATGCCCACTCATCACATTGCTAATTATATTTGCAAGTGATATTTACAGATATTCCTGCCACGTGGCCATATGTAGGACAACCTCCTTAACTGAGATTTAGCTGGGAGCGCACACACATTTTGTATGGACAAATCCTGGATTGGCTTTGTTATTTGGTGGCCTGGCAACCCATGGTGATAGGAATAGTTCAAGGCATTAACTATTCACTGGGGCTAGAATAGTACGACAGACTTACCCCAGAGGCAATGGATTGCATGTTGAGATATTTGTACGTCCTCGATCCTACATTAACTATTGACATTCCTTTTTTTTAAATTTAGAGCTGATTCCAAGAATTCAGAGAATGGAATAAAGTTTGGTGGTCTACACAAGGCAGTTTGTCTATGCAGAAGGGATTTAAAGACCTGAACAACAGAATAAACAAATGAAATGTGCTTGGCATCTTACCTATTACAAGTGTTTTCTAAGCCACGCATGCCACAGATTTACTGCAAACCTCCGTGGACACCCTGCCTCTCATTTGGGTGATGCTGATGTCATCTGTAAAGTGTTTCAGAGGTTTGCAAAGTACTTCTCACATACAACACTTAGCGATAACCAATACTTTCTGACCAGTTCAACATCTTCAGAGCAGTGGGCAGAGGTGTGAAGTCTTCTGTGGTTTAAGAATCGGGCCTTTTCTACGCTTTGTGCTTGCGACCACGTGGCCACTTTGGCACCACAAAGCCCTTCTGTAGAAACAGGGCTACTCCTGAAACCTGTAGCACTAGGTGCCACAGCCTACTCAATGGGCCGGAGCAATGCCAGGTCTCCTGGGCCGCCAAATGTGCCTGACCCGCCCAGGGGCTGCACTGAAGTGGACAGGACCACTCTCTTCTTTTGTGCCACTCTGCACACACACACACACACACACACACAATCACCCTATGGCTGTCCTCCGCTTTCATTTTCCTCATAGCACCAATCAATACCTGCAGTCATATCGTAGATTTGTTTATTATTTATTGTTTGTCTTTCCCTCCATGAAGGTAGAGAATTTCATCTTTTTTTTTCTTCCTCCTACTGTATCTCCTGCACTTGGAGCAGTACCTGGTATATAGTAGGCACTCAAAAAATATTTGCTGAAATATTAAAAATAATCCTTTCGCAGGAGGAAACAAAATTAACAGAATAGGAGAGATCCCTCAGAAAGAATTAATCCACAAATGATGTGTCAGAATTCCCCAAATCAATTTGGTTTAAAGTACTGGCTGTTTGTTAAACAGTCAACACGGTACACATAACATATTGCAGATACATAATATCTGCAATATTTAAAGGTATTATATAGTTTCATGAAGAAACCTCACACTAAGATTTCTGCTGTTTTCCTCCTTGAAACTGCTCAGTCCTTCAGCATCATGATTGGTTCACCATCCAGATTACTTGGAGACTTAACTCGGATTTATTTCTCTACTCAGCAAACATTGTGTAAGATATATTTATTTTTAGAGAGAGGGGAAGGGAGAGAGAAAGAGGAGAGAAACATCAATGTGTGGTTGCCTCTCACACAAGACCTACTGGGGACCTGGCCCTCAACCCAGGCATGTGCCCTGACTGGGAATTGAACTGGCGACCCTTTGGTTTGCAGGCCAGCACTCAATCCACTGAGCCACACCAGCCAGGGCTCTAGTCAGCAAACATTTCAACAATTCAATAGTTATTACATACCAGGCATGTGCAAAGGTTAAGGAGAGAAAACAAGATTCTCAATCCTATGGTCTATTGACTAATAAAAGAGCTCACAGCGGGATGAACACTAAGAATTAGTTTTTCTTCGGGAAAACAAGGAGCTCTTAAATTGATCTCGGATGTGTTTGCCACTTATCACCAGTGGACAGCTGCACGAGGGTCACTTTTACTACAGAACCTATTTATTTTATTTTTGTCTTATTTTTAAGAGCATGGCTATCAGACTTTTTTTTCCTTAAAAAATTTTTTTTTAATTTATTGATTTCAGAGGGAAAGAGGGAGGGAGGCAGAGAGAGAGAAACATTGCTCTGTTGTTCCACCCATCCATGCACTCATTGGTTGGTTCTTGTGTGTGCCCTGACCAGGGATTGAACCTGCAACCTTGGTGTACATGGGGCGATGCTCTAACCAACTGAGTTACCTGGCCGAGGTGCTTTCAGAACCTTTAGAACCCTGGACAAGTAAGCCAGTATGAATTTGCTGGAATTCTGAATAACCCTCAGAGTTCAGAAATATGTTAGATAATAATAGCTAAACAATCTCAGGAAAAATAAAGATGCTATTTTTATGCAGTTT
>VMDR010028141.1:0-13282 GCA_007922815.1 Macrotus californicus
ACTTATATGTGGACTCTAATGAACAAAATAAACTAACAAACAAAACAGAAACAGACTCACAGATACAGAGAACAGACTGACAGCTGTCAGAGGGGATGGGGAGTTGGGGGTTGGGTTAAATAGGTAAAGGGATTAAGCAAAAAAAAAACAAAAAAACAAAAAACACACAAAAAACCTCACAGAGGACAGTGTGGTGATTACCAGAGGAAAAGGGAGGGTTAGGGCAGATAGAAAAGGATAAAGGGGAATAAAGGGTGATGGAAGGAGACTTAACTTTGAATGGTGAACATACAAAATAATATACAGATGATATGTTATAAAATTGTATACTTAGAACCCATATAATTTTATTAACAAATGTAACCCCAAATAAATTCAATAAAAAATTAAAAACAGAAAACATTAGGCTAAGTGAAATAAGCCAGTCACAAAAGACAACATATTACATGATTCAGTGTGGATAAAATATCCAGAATATGCTCATCTGTAAAGACAGAAAGTAGATTAGTAGTTGCATAGGACTAGAGGATATAAAAGAGCTGGGGGTGATTGCTAAGGGGTATAGCAGTGGTCCCCAAACTGTATGGCACCAGGGACCGGTTTTATGAAAGATAGTTTTTCCAGGGATAGGGGTAAGAGGATGGTTTTGGGATGGTGGTTGTGTAGTCAAACCTCTCTGCTAATGGTGATCTCTCTTTGCAGCCGCTCCCCAGCGCTAGCATCACCACTTCAGCTCCACCTCAGATCATCAGGCATTACATTCTCACATCAGGATTCGCACTCCCATGAGAATCCAATGCTGCTGCTGACCTGACAGGAGGCAGAGCTCAGGCAGTGATGCTCGCCTTGGGGAGTGGCTGTAAATACAGACGAAGCTTTGCTGTCTGGCCCACAGCACACCTCCTGCTGTGCAGCCGGGTTCCTCTCAGGCCGTAGACTGGTACCGGTCCATGGCCCCCGGGGGTTGGGGAACCCTGGGGTACAGGGTTTCTTTGTTGAGGTAATGAAACTGTTCTAAAATTGATTGTGCTGATGGTTGCCCTGAATATACTAAAATATCATTGAATTGTGCACTTTAAGTGGGTGAATTGTATGATATATGAGTTGTACATCAATACAGCTGCTTTTTAAAAAAAGGATTTGGGGTAAGTGGAATGGGAATGGGGAGTGACAGAAAATGTTCATGAGGGATGTTTTTGGGGTGGTGAAAATGTTCCACAATTGGATTATGGTGATGGTTTCATAACTCTAAGTTTACTGAAAATAATTGAAGTGTACCCCTTTAAAATGAGTGAAATTTGTGGTATAAATTTTATACATTAATATAACATTAAAAAAAATGAAGTCTTAGAGGGCTGGGGATTCCAGCTCAGAAAGGCAAACAATATTCTTGGTCAGAACTCAAGTTTCTGGAACAGCCACATTTTCTGAAGCCAAAGTCATGCTCTCTGTAAAGCACATTCTTTTGTGGCCAGCCTGGGACCACTGGGGAGATTTGTGGCTACCCACAAGGCCCAGAGGCCTTGCTGCAGGCAATAGTATTTCAAAAATTCTAGTTAACTAGGCATATGTTGATTTTCAAGTGGTTAGGTAGCAAAGAATGGGTGACTTGTGAAGCCAAGCATTTCTTTGTAGCCCCACCTCAACCTCCAGAGCCCAGAGTATTGGACTTCCAAGTGGAACATAATCATCCATGGTATCTTCTTACACTGGAGTTATTCTTGGGACAGTAGTTATGTGAGGTCACTGGATTGGTTCCTGGTGGGTGAAATGGCCTAATACCCCCCAGGGAATTCCATAGGTCAAATAAGTTGAGGGGGGTGATTATTTACACAGCTCCAAAAGTCAGAGTTCATAGTTTTCAGACAGTCAAAGAGAAAATAGAAAAGCAGAGTTATACCTAGTTCCTGCCTTGCTCCCTCCCCATTTCTCCCCATCCAGGCCAGAACATAGAGATCTGGCTAGCTGCAATGTAGGAAGAACTGTATACTATGACCCAGAGATAGGCATGTCTGACCTTGGACAGTGGTGGGAGAACTTCATTTAATTACCTGGTTTCTCTGACAGTCAGGCACACAGGATTCCTATAAGGTAAAAACAAGCATCTAGTTTCTGGTCAAACTTGCAACACAGGCTACTTTAGCTTAGCTGTCCACCGTGGTATTCACAACAACTAAATCCAGAAGGGTCCCTCCAAGTAGCACCTACAAGCAGTGCTGTATGTGCCAGCCTTGGTCTTAGGCTAAGGACTACCATCCACTGGGAACCAAACTAATGTGGTCCACTACATGCTACCTCACCTGAGATTGGTACCATAGTTGTCAATAGAAAACAAAAAATCACTGATGGAGAATTAACTTGAAGGATTACACCCTAGGACAGCCCATCAAGTGTTTAATCTGTGTGGATTGAAGTTCTTAGACTGGGCTGGAGGGAAGTACTTAAGGCAATAGGCTCTCCAGGGGAAAATTAGGGAAATATAAGTTTGAGGGGTCTTCTGCAAAGGATAAGCAATAGCAATAGCATGGTCATTAGAACTACGTGAAGCTGGGCTTCAGTTCTCGCTCTGCCATTTACTAGCTAAGTATTTAAGTAGTAAAGCTACTTTTCCTGGCTAAACTTCAAGTTCATCATCTGTAACACCATCTGTCTTTTAGGTTTTTGGTTTAATATGAAATGAGATGCTTTTTTTTATACTCCTGAAGCTACAGGAATAGTGAGATACTCTCTGCCACCCTCAGGAAAGGCTGCAGAATAGGAGAGAGAGGACAGAAATATCTAATGATACAAAAAGATGGCAAACACTTATGTGAGGATGAATTTTGTATTTGCTGATAATCAAGAACTAAGCATATGGAAAATATAGGTTATCAAGATAGGGAAGACAATTTCTGTTTAAATAAGATGTGACATTTCCATGACAAATTCTCAAGAAAGAAAAAGTCTGAAAAAACCCTGCAGCAATTGAATAATTATTTTATGAATGTAGTATTTCAATGAGTATTTTGAACATGTCTATTTCATTAAGTAATTTTATTTAAGTGAGTTTATTTTTAAATTTTTTTTGTTATTCTATTAAAGTTGTCCCAATTTTTCCCCCTTTGCCTTCCTCTGCCCAGCCCACCCTATTAAGGTTGTTGATGTGTCCATAACCCATTAGTTCTGAGATATTGTCATATTTTACTTTATTTGTTACATGTCTCCCAGTAGGCATCCAGAGTTTATGGCAAAGTCAAAACAGTGATTTCTCAGGTCACAGAGGAATGTACTATTTTACTATATTAATAGGTAGAGACGACTATGAATTTGGGTCCACCATGATCTGAGATTTAATTCTGGCTTCACCGTTTACTGCCCACGTGAACTTTGCAAGTCCCAACATCCTCAAGATTGAGTTTTACTGCCTTAGCAGTAGTCACAATACTACCTGTATTTTAGGTTTGGATTAAGAATTTAGTGAGGTATCATCAAGATGCTTATAAACTTTAATTTACAAAATGACACAACCTTGAGTAATGAAGAAGGATCAGTTATTAAACATTTATTACACTTCTGAATTCAATTTGTCAAGTAGACTTAAACACCACAACCAAAGAAATATTCAGATTTACAACTGTAACTTAGATGATATTTAGTTTCTAGCAAATTTAGGATGTTCTGGACTCAGAGGTTCAACATTGGTTGCAGATTGGAATCACCAGGGGGCTTTAAATATTGATGGCCAAACCTCCCCTCCCGAGATTCTGTTTTACTTGATCTTCAGTATGGTTATGGTAATGAAATTTCTAGAAACATTCCAAGTGATTCTAACGTGTAGCCAAGCTTGAGAACCACTACTGTAGAAAAAATTGGCAAAAACCTAAGTTGGGGAGACCAAACCATTGATCCCCACTGTGAGTTTAGCTGATCTAGCCTAGATTTCGCCTGAAGTGAAGATTTTGCTGAAGAAGCATTGATCTGCTAAAGACAAGGCTCAGGTTTTGTTCCAAGTGCAGTCTGTACTGAGGAATCGCTGGACTCAAAGCACCTTCCTCTTGCTGGTCTCCTCATCAAGTGCTCTCTGAGAAAACGTGTATGGCCAAGCTGTGCTGAGGTTGTAATCATCTGTGGTTTTATTAATCAGGATTCTCCAGAGAAATAGAACTATTAGGATATAGAATGTGTGTGTATTTATTTTAAAGAATTTATATTTAATGAACAAATTGAACTAACAAGCAAAATAGATACAGACTCATAGAGAGCAGGCAACAGCTGGAGGGGAGGTGGAGGGATCCAGCAAAATAGAAAAAGAAAGGGAACAACTTATGGACACAGACAATAGTGTGGTGATTGCAGGATGGGGAAGGGGGTGGGTGGAGGTGGAAGAAGATATAGGGGCGATAAATGGTAATGGAAAAAATACAATAAGAATAAATGAAGAAAGAATCTGTAGCTCATGTGATTATGGAAGCCAAGTCCCAGGATCTGCCCTTGGCAAGCTGGAAAACCAGGAGAGGCAATGCTGTAGTTCCACCAGGCTCAACACCCAGGAAGAGTCAATGCTTGAGTTAGAGTGTAAAGGCTGAACAAAACTGATGTTTCATGTATGAAGGCAGTCAGGCAGGAGAAGTTCCCCCGTACTCATGGGGGGTGGAAATGGGAATAAACCTTTTCATACTATTCAGGCCTTCAACTGATTGGATGAGACCTCCCAAACTCCCCCCACCCCCACTGCCCCGCCATTATGAGGGCAATCTGCTTTATTGAGTCTATTAGTTCAAATGTTTATCTCACCCAGAATAATGTTTGACAAAATGCCTGGACACCCTGTGGCCAGGTGGACACATGATTAGCAATCATCGTGTTTGATCATAAGAAGCCCCATCTGCTGCTTCTTCAGAAAGCATGAGAGGGCATCCAGGAGCAGGCATAAGGAGGCTCTGGGACAGTGTCTGGTTGTCTACAGCATTGTTTTTGGCAACTGAGGGGAAGGAATGAGAAATTCACAGATTGCCATGGGATTGACTCCCATACCAGTATGTTTCTACATCGTTTAATAGTGATGACTTCAAGAGCTGCTACGACCAATTCTCTGTGTTTCCCTCCAAGCACGTGAGTCATCTGAAAGTAGGAGAGGGTCTCGGCCATACCACCCTGAACGCGCCCGATCTCGTCTGAAAGTAGGAGAGGAGTTACAGGCAGGACGTGAATGGAGTTGTGTCCCTCTGGCCTAGAGAAGGTTACTCAAAGTTTTTATTTCAATATTACTGAGTTACCCATAGTCTTAACTACTCGATTTTACTAATAACATTAGGGCTATTTAAAAACCCTCATAACTACTATACCCCATTCCTAGATAATTCTTGTTTCTTAAAGTTTTGTATTAGCTTTTTTTTTCCCTACATAATTCACCTCTTTTATATTGGAATTTACCTCTTTGATTCTAATTGCTAAAATCTAATTTTTAAATAGAAGGTTCTCTTTGAACACTCATTTTTCTCAAACTCCTACCATCTGGAAATGAAACACACTTTTAGCAGCTCAGTTCTTTTCAGAGTAAGCCAAAGTCGACTGAAGTCTGACAACTTTCTGAAGAAGGAACCAGAAATAGGTTTATTGGGCAGGGGTGGGGGCAGGGGAGAGTTATCAGGAAAAAGGGTTTATTTTTCACAAACCCAGAAGAAAAGCAATTGCTCTAAAAATCAGTAAGTTACCTCCATCTCCCCAACCCAAGCCTCTATTATCCATGACTTTGTGTAGTCAGTGGTTTTCAAAGCATGCTCTCTATACCAGCAGCTTCAGCCTCACCTGGGAACCTGTGAGAAACACAAGGTCTCAGGCCCCACCTCAGACCTACTCAATTAAAAACGCTGGGGGTGGAGCTCAGCAACCTGTGTTTTCGCCAGCCTTCCAGGTGAGGCTGATGCCAATCTTTGGGAAGCTTTATGCTGGTACAGCATACTCTTGCTTCCTAGGAGCTTTGCCGACGTACATCCACACAAGGTAATCTCCCCTCTGTAACAGCCCATTCAGAGGAAAAAATAGTTTCATAGCCCCATCGGTGGGCTCTCTCAGTGTCTCATGCAAATGACCAAACACCATTGACTCCTACCTGGATTTTGGAACAGCACACAAGTGAGAAGAAGGCAGGCACGAAGAAGCACGAGGCAGAAGAAAGATCGTCAGATCGGAAGCACTTGTGTCCGGTCCAGATGGAGAAGCTAAAGAACGGGAGGAAGAAACACTTAACTAGATCAGGGCTAAGTTCCAAACCGGTAAATGGATAGAGACAGTCCTTAGAGGAATTTTGTTATAAAGTGAACAAAGAAATAGGGCAGTTGATTGAGGGGCATGTGGAGTCAATATGAAGGTTATGAATGGCTCAGCCAGGTGATTTCTTCATGAATTCATCTATCTTCCACCTAAAAATGACTCCTGGGAGAATACTTCTCATAATTTAGAATTTTTGTGGGTGCAATTTTGGCAATAGCTTCATCAAAGCAAGTACACATTTGCATTTTGGAGTGGAAAAGTTTCAATAAACTAAAGTTCATCGAAGGCCAGTCACTTTACATGAATTTATTTAAGATTCACAGGATTATAAATTAGGTGTTATTATCTCCATTTTATAGAGATTAAGTAACAGGCCTCAACATGAGAGTAGGAAGTTTAAAGCAGGCATTCTGACTCCTCATGCAGTTATTTTTACACATACCAGGGTTCCTCCCATAAAATAGGCTGAGGTTAGAAGACTCGAATCAAGACCCAGTGTCTAAAGAATCTGTATGCGCTTTGGCAGAAGGAATGTAAACGCTGAGACATACCATTTCCACTCACTGGGAAGACAAATGAAGGTCAGAAGACATGCTTTGATCACATAATCACAAAAGCTCAGATATCAAATGTCATGTTAAGTGACATAAGCATTGGCTGGCTAAGACTTATCTCTGCCACTTTTTTCCTCCAGTAAATACAGAAGGAATCAAAGAATTTATAGGATTGGATAGTGGATATTTTCTTCAAATCCATGGAGGGAAGGATTCCTAATGGATTTTGGGGTCCCAGACAGCCCCAGTTTGGTTAATGAGTGTCCTGTATACTACTTGTACAAGAAATCTATAAAAGCAGCTACCTCCATGATTAAAAAAAGGTACCCTCCTGGGTTGATGAGTCTGCTGGAGCCTGGTTCTTCTTACCTCTACTCCTTCAGGGGAAAAGCGCAGAAGTAAGCACATGGAGAGAAACCTCTGAAAAACTAACTAGATGGGAGGTGAACCAGTTTAGTGAAAATTATGTCAGAGTGAGGCTAGCATGGGATCCCAGTGCTTCATTCTGGAATATGCCTTGTTTGAAGAATGTTATTCAGAGATTTAACACTACTTTTTTGCTTGAATAGGCAAAAGTCCATTTCCTCCTCAATTACTTCCTCTAGCCCAGGGGTGTCAAACTCATTTTCACCGGGGGCCACATCAGCCTTGAGATTGCCTTCAGAGGGCTGAATGTAATTTTAGGACTGTATAAATGTAACTACTCCTTAACTAGGGGCAAGGAGCTCAGCCTTGCTGCTGGGTAGAAGCAAGGTGCCTGGCCAGATAAAACAAGGTGGAGGGCCGGATTTGGCCCGCGGGCCTCCTGTTTGCCACCTGTGCTCTAGCCAAAATCAGTAGCTGCATTGAGATTTATTAGGATATAACACAGCATAGTGAACATCAGCATTAGCACACTAGCTCCTCTGATTCCTTCGGGGGTTGAGAAAGGTGATAGTGGAAGAATTTTTATGAGTCATTAGCAGACACATACATGCCTTCATTCACCTGCCCTTTGCTTATTATGAGACAAACATATTATTTGTTAAGAGAGAACCACGGCTGCAGGTTCAAGTGAGAACCTGGGTATGGAACAGAACCCTTTGTAAGTAACGGAGGTGTTCAGTGTTTAACTAGCACTGGGAAGAGGTCTCTAAAGTGAGGTAAGTTCAAATGGAAAAAAAAATCATAAAAATAGTGGAAAATAAGGTTACATTGGAAATTTATACTGAAACCCAAAACTAAAAAACATAAAAACTTGATCTCATGTCGAAGAAAATTTAGATTCTAATTTCAACTAAGCACCAAATAATAGAACAAATAAAGAGTAATTCTAGTATTGATTTTTACAAGATAGTAAGATACCATCCTTCATAATTGAAGGATCCCTTACATAGCACAAGCATTTTTTGCAAAAATATGAATGTCATCAGATTTCTCAAGAGGCTTTCTTAATCCTTTGATGGTTAATTCATTCTCTTCTGAAGCTCCCCTCATGTCTTAATCATCCTCATTAATTTTTTCCCTCACCCATTAACTGTCTGAGATACACTGGATCATGTGGCATCTCCCCTCTTTTATATTAATTTGCTTCTCTTTACAACCTTGTTACTGCAACAGTTGAATAATGACTTTTCCAAAAACAAAATCCCCTGAGAATCATTTTTGGTCTTATCTTTTGAGGAAATGTAAGTATATTGTATTCAATATGAGCCATATCATACTTTTTGAGTCATTTAAAGCATTTACCAAATCATAATATTTCTTGAAATTGCTTTAAAGTTCTGTTTTAAAATAATATTAGAGAAAGATTTAGGGAATAGGACTGTGTCCTGGTACATATGTTTTTGTGAAAGTTTACCAACTGGAATATTTTGGACAAGAACATATTGTACTTCTGTTTTTTGACTATACCTACAATTTCACAGTTACAGTGAGAACATATGGAAATATTTAAGAGAGATGTGTCTGAGGCCTGTGAAAAATCGTGTTGTCCACTTTTTTGTGTCGTTAAGTAACTTGTATCCCAACTTAAAATCGAACAACAAGAATGCAGCCAAAGACACGTCTGCACAAACAGCCTCTGATGAGGCTCTAGTAATTGAAACTGACTAGTAAAACTGGAAATGGACGTTAGTAATTCCTACTTCTTCCTTTAGTCCTCAGGGATCCCCAGTCCAGACATCAGACTACAGCATCTTGACACAGAGGTTAAACTTGTTCGTAGTTTGCATGGCAAAATAACATCTGCAATTACAAATATTTTATTGTACATGTGACAGTTTTTCGGGAAGCCATGTTTTTGAGCACCAACCAACTATAAGGAATAAGGCATTATGCTAGTGCTGCAATATTCCTTCATATATGACGACATTATCCACATTGCAGTGAATGCAGATTTTTATGCACTTGTCTACCTCTCTTGCATCATTTGTCTCTAATCAAAAACCATCTCCTCAAGGCCTTCTCTGACCAGCTCATATTGCACCCTTATATGACTCTTTATTCTGTCGTCCTGTCCCATTGCCTATCACTATTTGAAATTATCTTGTTCGTTCATTTGCTTAGTTATTTCTTGCCTCCTCCCAAGAATGAAATTTCTGAAAGGAAAAGGACTGTACCCATATTGTTCACTACTATATGCCCCAATGCCTAGAGCAGTGCCTGCCTGGCACATATCAAATCTGTTGAATGAATTAATTAATTGTGAAGTGTCAAAGGGATAGTCAGCGAAATTAATACATAAGAAGCTAAGGGAGTCTCAATGTTTTATTGAAATATTTATACTAATATACTAATACACAAATATAATTAACTTGTGATTATTTATAGACTGCAATGTAAGCATCAGATATATGATCTTTTATAACCCAAATTCCATTATTCAGGTATGTTTTGTCAGCTCCTCAGATAGCTTTCTTGCATTGGATAGCTAAATTTGGAAAAAATACCAATATTTGTATGCGAATCCAACATTCTCCCTGTCTATTTCTTAGAAATTTATGTGTTATACAAGGATAGAGAGACCAGACAGAAAATATGGGACTTGAATGAGAGTTGCTTCAGTTTGAGGCAATTTTTATCCTTATTCAACAGAAGTTATACACTCATCTTACTCTCTAAATGAAATTTTCCTCTCTTCAAGCCTCTTATCTTTGAAAGAGCAATCCACTGACACAAATGTACATACCTTAGAACATTGAAACCCTTCCCTGGTAAAAATCAATGTTTTATTTTCAGTAATTCATCTAACAGTTTCTTTTTTGCATGCTTTGTAAATGTTAATATATGTGATAAATTGGGTTGTCAAAAATATTTCTCTGTTTTCAAAACACCTCAATAACTAAAAAAAAATAAAGAAAAATATTGTCTGTATTATACAGCTAGTTCTTTTATAGTCTTTATCAAAGACAAGGATAATGCAATCAATGCACTATTCCTTAGTTTACTCATTATTTTCAGCTTCTCTCCACTAAATCCATTACTTGATGGCCAACAAAATACAGTCATTGGCTGATGCGGACTCCATCCAGCAGGGTCCGTGTGTTGTGGATGTTTATGCTATGGCCGTGACAAACAACAAACAAATTCACATGGACTACAGAAATCTGGTGGAGAAAAAAGGATGGCACCACTGCTCTCTAAGTGAGAGAGAGGGCCTGACCCCTGCCTGGACAGGCTTTTACTGATATTCTATGTACATTACATCGTGGATGGTCCTCATTTACCATGCACAGGTTCCCTTTAGGTGGTTACTGTTTACAGATAACAAAGGAAAGAATGTTGCTAATTGCTTCAAAGAGAAAGGTCATTTGCAAATGCAAAGGGGAAAAGTGGTTGAACAGGTTACACCCCATACTTGGGAGGTTTAGTGCAGATCACAGTAAACATTTGCTGCCTCAATTCAGGGTGAGGGAGTTTTAGCAAAAGCCAGCCTCAAAGCAGCCTAGGTACAACGCAGGCCTGATATTCCACTGGAGAACCGATCCATGAGTCTGGCTTCCTGTGTGCCGACACGCACCTGCCTATTTTCAGACAGAGCTGGGCTACATTCACCACCCCACATGGACAGATTCCCTAAAATTGGCTTATGTTTTATCATTTGTTAAAATTAGCTTAGGTTGATTCCCACTTAGAAAGGTATGTGGGTGTCCTTCCCTTGTGGTAGACTTTCCATCACAAGCTTCCAAAAGAAAAGAGCATCTTTTTCTCAAGTATCATATCTGTGGAACTAGTGGTATCCTATTATACCTCACCTCAGGACTCTACTTAGAATTCAAGAACTATATTACCACTCTTTTGCTCAGGGATTTGTGAGATTATAACTAAAGATCTAACTTTTGTATCATTGGAGTCTTGCAAGGAGATGAAGGGTGGGCCTGAAAAAGTTTTCAAAGAAATAATGACTGGAAATTTCCCAAATTTGACAAGGCACATAATCCTACAGATTCAAGAATCTGAGTGAACCTCAAACAGGATAAACCTAAAGAAATCCATACCAACACATCAGGATCTAAATAACATATATAAAATATTCTACCGAACAGAACATATTATTTTCAAGTGTCCATGGAAAATATATCAAGATAGACTATATCTTGGGCTAACAACTACTAACATAAACAATTTTAAAAGAATTGGAATCATGCAGAGTGCTTTCCTTGACCAGAATGAAATCAAACTATAAATGAATAACAGAAAAATTTCCAAGTGCCTGGAAATTAAATAACACATTTCTAAATAATCCATGGGTTAAAAATGAAATTTCAAAAGAAATTTTATTTTTTTTCACATTTTCTTGGGTTTTTCCCCTTTTTTAAAATTTAAGTACTGTTGTTGTTCAAGTACAGTTGTCCCATTTTCTCCCCACCACTGCCCCCCCCCAACCCCAGTCATTCCCACTTCCTACCTTCAATCCTACCCACCGTTGGCTTTGTCCATGTGTCCTTTACACATGTTCCTTGATGACTCTTTCCCCTTTCCCCCCATTAGTCCCCCCCACCTCCCTTCTGGTTACTGTCAGTTTGTTCTTTATTTCAATGTCTCTGGTTCTATTTTGCTTGCTTGTTTGTTTTGTTGATTAGGTTCCACTTGTAGGTGAGATCATATGGTATTTGTCTTTTACCAACTGGCTTATTACACTTAGCATAATGCTCTCCAGTTCCATTCATGTTCCATTCGCAAAGGGTAGGAGTTCCTTCTTTCTTTCTGTTGCATAGAATTCCATTGTGTAAATGTACCAAAGTTTTTTGATCCACTCATTTACTAATGGATACTTAAGCTGTTTCCAGCACTTGGCTATTATAAATTGTGCTGCTATGAACATTGGGGTTCATGGGTTCCTTTGAATTGGTGTTTCAGGATTCTTAGGGCATAATCCCAGTAGTAGAAGTGCTGAGTCAAAAGGCAATTCCATTTTTAGTTTTCTGAGGAAATTCCATACTGTTTTCCGCAATGACTATATCAGTTTACATTCCCACCAACAGTGTACTAGGATTCTCTTTTCTCCACAGTGTTGCCAGCAGTTATTGTTTGTTGATTTGTTTATGATAGCCATTCTGACTGGTGTGAAGTGGTATCTCATTGTGGTTTTAATTTGCATCTCTCTGAGGGCTAGTGATGCTGAGCATCCTTTCACATGTCTCTGGGCCCTCTATGTGTCCTCCTTGGAGAAGTGTCTGTTCAAGTCCTTTGCCCATGATTTTTTTAAAAATATATTTTATTGATTATGCTATTACAGTTGTCCCATTTCCCCCCCTTTATTCCCCTCCACCCTGCACACCCCCTCCCACACACATTCCCCCCCTTAGTTCATGTCCATGGGTCATATATATAAGCTCTTTGGCTTCTACATTTCCTATACTATTCTTAACCTCCCCCTGTCTATTTTCTACCTACCATTTGTGATTCTTATTCCCTGTACCTTTTCCCTCTCTCTCCCCAGCCACTCCCCTGATGATAACGCTCTGTGTGATCTCCATTTCTGTGATTCTGTTTCTGTTCTAGTTGTTTGCTTTGTTTTTGTTTTTGTTTTAGGTGTGGTTGTTAATAACTGTGAGTTTGTTGTCATTTTACTGCTCATATTTTTGATCTTCTTTTTCTTAAATAAGTCCCTTTAACATTTCATATATTAAGGGCTAGGTGATGATGAACTCCTTGAACTTGACCTTGTCTGGGAAGCACTTTATCTGCCTTTTCATTCTAAATGATAGCTTTGCTGGATAGAGTAATCTTGGATGTAAGTCCTTGCCTTTCATGACTTGGAATACTTCTTGCCAGCCCCTTCTTGCCTGAAAGGTTTCTTTGGAGAAATCAGCTGAGAGTCTTATGGGCACTACTTTGTAGGTTACTGTCTCCCTTTCTCTTGCTGCTTTTAAGATTCTCTCTTTATCTTTCATCTTGACTAATGTAATTATGATGTGCCTTGGTGTGTTCCTCCTTGGGTCCAACTTCTTTGGGACTCTCTGAGCTTCCTGGACTCCCTGGAAGTCTATTTC
>VMDR010028142.1:0-13283 GCA_007922815.1 Macrotus californicus
ATATATATATATAACCTTTGCTATGAATAAAATAAGAAGACAGAAATTTAATAAAACATCAATCTGATTTACAAATAATTATTTGGTGAGATTTTATGGGTAAAATGGTCACTCTATGGCATTTAAGGAACATATAAATCATGGATCTCGGGGCCCCAGGAATGTCATCTCTGGCTTTACATCATTCTATCTGGGGCCTAAAATAAATTTGAGTAAATAAAAAAAATTGAAAATAGTAACAGACATGTCAAAGGGGGTTCTCACATACTATACATATATGTATACTATGCATACCTCTGGGAGAGACGAAGTATACAACAGCAGCTGAACCCATCTTGGCACACCTGGGTAGTTTGGATAATAACAATAAAATATCAAATTTGCTGTGTAATACCATGGTATGTAGGACCATACTCAACATCATAGACATGTAAATAATGATGTGCTGCAAATTGTATACAGGACGGCACTGCTCATAAGTCACGGAAGTCATTTCTCCTTCCCCTGCCGCACACATTGCACAAGGGGGGGTCCTGCATGTAAGTGCTGCTGTTGTGAGTAAATGTACTACTTAGATACTTTCAACTACCTTTCTGATTTTTGGAAGCTGGATATATTGTAGTCAACGTCTATGCACAAGCATTTGAATAAATAACAATTTATTAGTTCAATGTTTAATGGTAAGTGATCATGAGTCATAGGGCCTGATAGTTCACTGAATAAGAGCCGAAGAAGTCTTAGCACTTGGCTATCTGTAGCACCTGAATAGCTGGTGAGAGACCCATGTGTTTTCATTTTTGTGGCCCCTATTCCCCAGCCTAGTATTTGTCATTAGTTTGTTTGAGGGACTTTTCAAAAAGTGTGCCTCTATTGATGCATTCATAAAGAAACAATGTCTGTTCATTTTGTATTCCCTATATCCACATCAAAACTCTGTATATACTCGGTGCTCAGTAAACAGTTGTATTTAACAATGAATGCTAATTGACCAAATACTTCAGGGGACTTATCTTTGATATTAGACAGCAGTAGTAAAAGTGCTTGTAATTGTGCACTTTTGGAAATGTCATCACCCATCTTCCCCTGTTAATTAGGCAACTAGGAGGCCCTATGTCCAGGTTGCACACTTGGTCGGGTTAAGCATTGTAGGAAATGTCTATGGAAGTTTCACTGAAAACACCCACAAATCCCTTCCTCTGCTCGACCACAGAGAGACAGGACACCATGATGCATCCCAGTACCTGAAGACCATGTTTATCAAACTTTTCTCATTAGTGGGCTAACATCACGATTGCTCGACTCAGAACTTCAGAGCATCTTACAATTGCAACTGCAATCTCTGCAGCTAGTGGATTTTCACGGCGCTGTAAATGATACACTTATCCTAAGCTCCACTATCCATAAAATGCATTGAGTTTAACAGAAGTATATTAAACAAATATTTTCTACGTGCCAAACCTCATCCGTTAAAAGTAACTATAACAGAGCATTTCTTTTGGGGAACTTAGAGTCTGAAGTAGATAAATTTTAAAAATATGTCATCAGGGGATATCGGAGCTATATTTTGCCATAATAATACAGCATAACAAAGCACTTCAATACTGAGTGCCTTAAAAATAATAAGCATTTGTTTCCTCCATGTCTGTGGGTCATTTATTTAAGGCTTGGCTATTCAGCTCTTCTAGTCTCTGCTGAATTTGCTCACATGGCCAAACGTCAGCCAGCTGTGGGCTGATCTGGAACGCTGTGGCTGGGGGTGACTGGGGTGAGTCAGACCTCTGTCACAAAGCTTATCCTCCAGCACACATTCATGGAAATGGCAGGACGGTAACATTCGGACAGGAATGAGCACAAGCATTTTCAAGGGTCTGCCTGAATCATACTGCTAACATTCCATGGGCAGTCAGCCACAGAGCCACCCCAGCATGTCAGCGAGAGGTTACAAAGTCATGTGGCAAAGGGTGCAGGTACAGGACAGGATAACAAACAGAAGGCATCCCTTCAGTGCACCACCGCTATGGAGAAACGCAAATCAGGGTAAGGGGATGCAGAAAATAAAGGTACCAGGGAAGGGCCCACATCGGGTGACATTTGAACAGAGACTTAGTTCAGTGAGAAAGACAGCCATGTGGGTAGTTTGGAAAACAGAATTCTAGATAGAGGAAAGAAAAGGAACTCCAAAGGCCCTGAAACATTTTATATTTAACATGACTGATAAAGAGTGAGGAAGCTGGAGAAGACAGAAAGGAAAAGAGTGATTGCAGATTAAGCCAAAGGGAAGAAAGGGCAGGGCTGGTGGGCCATGGCAGGGACATCGAGTAAAATTGTGAGCGAGAAAAAGAAGCCACCAGAAAATTTGGAGCTGAAAAAATCAAGATATAACTTTGAATGATAGGATTGAATTTAGGTGTTTCAAAGTTTCTTTCTGATTACTGTGAATGCAGGAAGGCAAGGCTAGAGAGAGATGAGGAGACTATAGTCTTAATATAGCCACAGCAGCGTGGTGGACAGGTCAGGAGTACAGAGTGAGGATGGTGAGGTGGGTTCCTGGGTATTTCTAAAGTACTGCTAACGGGATTTGCTAAAACTTCAAGTTGGTATGCTAGTTTACATCACCCCCCCCACCCCATATATACATTTGATTACTCATTAAAAGTTGTTCACAGTTAAAACAAAAAGGGCTCTTCCCTGCAGCACGCAAAGTCACCTCACGTACACCCAGAAGTCAGAGTGTGAGAACCACACCTTTGAAAACACTGTCTCGCCTTTAGAATAAAAACATTGACATTAGTCACCCAGGTGAAAACTAAAATAATTTAAATGGTCAAGGACATTTGGATTAAAAGGTCACAGACTCTTACATTTTTCCTGGTAGTTCAAAATGTAAACTCAAAATAAATGACATTTATTTTACTAGGACCTTGGAAAAAGAAAGTTCTCTGTTCCTACTTAGTGAGAAAACAAATGCTCTCTATGTCTTGATGATTTCCCCATTAGCACAAAAATTCTGGCATTGGTTCCTCCCACCAGGGAATTTTTCTCAAAGTGTTTAATAATCTAGGTTTTATTTTCTTGGTTTATTATGTTCATAACTTGTGAAGCTGCCTGGGAGTTCTTTCTCATAGGAATCGAGGCACACACACGTCCCAAAATCATAAGCACCTACTACTGTCGGGAAAGGTGCTATGTAAATGTGAAAAGAACAGAGGACAGTCCCTCCCCCTAAAAATTATAAGAATCTGAGTATGTTTTATTCTTGCTGTCACTTCATTTTATTAAAATGAAAAGTAGTTTTCACAGGTATTAAATTTTCATTTCATCCCCCCCAAAAATAAGTGAAAATTTCTGCAAAAATTATAAATTTCCACAGCAGCCCCTTCATAAAAATGTATGATCTTGCCCTTCAGGGTGCCTCCTCACTTGTTTAAAATGAAAAGCTGTTTGCAATCATGGTTGGAAATACACACATCAGGAAAAATTAATCATGCAAATATTTTCAAAGTGGGAACAGCAATGGTGGGGAGCTCCGCAGTGTGCTGTGCACGCCACACAGAAAGAAATGCTGGGCGAGGATTCCGCAGGACAGCTCCCTTGAACAAAGCCAGCATTGAGGCCCCATCTCAGGGACTGACGATGCTATCAAAAGCATCCTGGATGTGCTCCTGAAGGAATGAAGTTTTGACAGTCATATGGCCAAATATTTTCAGAAGTAAAATCATTTTCATGAAACATCTGCAAATGGTAAAATGTGGACAAGATTTCGAAATTAGACCTGGTGTTGTGTGTGTGTGTGTGTGTATAGTGTGGCTATTTGCTCTGATGATGTTCTTCCCATCTTTATCTAAGGAATATTATTATGAGGCTTCAGATTTTATTTTGCTTTATTGTTTGCAAAGGACAAGGAATACTATTTTTATTTATTTTAAGTAATTTTAATGTTAATGGGAAGTCTAATTTAAAATGAAATATAATTGTGTTTACATTACAGGACAAGACAGTTGGCTGGTCCCGTTGGAAGAGTTTTATCAAGGGCACGGGGAAGGACTTCTGTGAGTCCTGCTATGGTGCTGTGTGTGACCTGGAACATGATGCTGGTCCTTCGGATGTTGGACGTGAGAGCTGGACGTGAGAGCTGGACATGAGAGCTGGACATGAGACCTGCTTAAGACCAAACTACTCCCCATGTGCACCTCTGCCTACAGATAGATCTCTCCCTCCTTCTGCTTACAAGGGATGGAAGGAGGAAGGGAGCAACTTAGTGTGATAACAAATTAGAGGTTCCTGATAAAAATACAACATAATGTGTGGGGCCCATGGGAGAGGGAAAATGTGGGGCCCTTTCTTCAAAAATTATGAATAATCTGAAGGTGGCAACAGCAGGGCATTAAGCAAGCTTGGGGGCTTGTCTGACTACACAAAACAGTAACACTCATGAAGTTAGTCTCGATTCCTAGTGTGAAAACTGCAGTCCTCAAAGCAGAATTTCATGGCACCATTTTTTAAATCCATACCTGAGGATATGTTTATTGATTTGGGGGGGCAGAGAGAGATGAAACAGAGAAATATCAATGGGTTGCCTCCCAGGGATCCACCCCACAACGTAGGTATGTGCTCTGATCAGAGATTGAACCCACAACCTTTTCGTGTATGGGATGACACTCCAGCCAGCTGAGCCACCAAGCCAGGGCTCTGGCACATTTTTGATACTCAGGCCAAACTACTAGTGGGACATCTCCTATCTGTATAGAGGGGACTGAAGGGGCTCATTTATTCAGGTGAGTTCAAGAAATATATTTAACAAGCCTTTCTGAATTGGGTCTTTTGAGAGCTATAGAATTTTTGTTTTGTCCTGTAGTTTCTCCTTTAAAATGGCCCTCTTAGAATAAGACTAGAGCCAAAATTAGATTTGATAAATATTCAAAGTTTTCTGTATCTTAGTTTTAAAAATTTTGGAGGCCACAAACACCTGCTACTTCATCCAACCTCCTCGTCTGTACTTTGGGTCACAACAGCATTGACATCATATCATGCCTGAGGGAACCATGCCAAGACCCTCCCCTGCTTCCCTCTGATCCTGGATTTCCTTGTGTTCTGTAATTACATATATAATCATATTTATTTTCATATATAATATGTACTATATATATTATATTTTAAGGCAGCTGTCCCAAAGAAGGCACAAGAAATTACCAAAAACAAACAGTAAAATTTAACTACTCAAATAGGTAAATAAAATGAAAACAGGCAAAAAGAAAATGATATTGTAGGTTGTTGTTGTTGTTGTTATTTGGTTAAACATTCATTTTTTTCTGATTTTCTTCTAGTGGTGGTCTATGATGATTTCTTGAGCATTCAAACTACTAAACACAAGTATACCACATATTCCAACAATTACAGTGATCACTGCTTACAGTGGTCAAGCTTTCTTGATGTGATGATTCTATCAACTTTTGAGAAAGGAGAGAAAAAGATATTTTGTTCTTTTGTGATAAGTCAATGGTAAAAAATAGTAAGACAATTTTTCAGTCAGGTGCCCCCTCACACATATACCCAGCTTCCCAGGAACACCAGCATCCTCACTGATACCAAGACAATGAGGAGCCCTTAGATGCTTTCCTCATCCCACTACTTGGTAGTCAGAGTATCTTCAAGACCAACCACAGGGACGAAGTCGTGCTGTTTGCACCCATATAAAAATATTCATGAAGGAGAGGGAGGAAACAGCACGATTTTGCCCTTGCCCTCACATCAGGTGACCTTCTGATTGTGGGGTCAAATGGGTTCTCAATAGTCAACTCTCCATTATCTTCACTATCAGCCCTCCCATGCAAATCTTGCTTTAATGTTCTGCTGGAATAATTAAGCTTGATCTGCCAATGCAATTAACTATCTTTTGTTTATTTCTGCCTCCCCTTGAAGCCTGCCACCCCAGCAGGAGGACATCAAACTTCAACACTCAATTACCTTCTACACCCAGGAGAGATGTAAGAAGTAAATAGAGTTAAATCAGTGGAGCAAAATTGAGTTTCACTTATGAACTCTCAGTCAACTATAGTTCCTGGCATGGAGTGGGATGTAGGAACAACTCTGTGTCAGGGGTAGAGCACAGAGGTGCACAACTTTCAGCTCTCCAACCTACATCACTACATCCTGGAGGCTGTTGTACGGGCATAGCTCCTGCCAAGAGGACACTAGTGACAGACAACAAAAGAAAAGTCCCAATATCTGTGATTCTGTTAATTTCACAAGCATCACTGACAGTGTTAAAGAGAAAAAACCACAGGCCCAAAATGGTATCACTCATGCTATAAAAGCCCCTGATACCAAATCTAGGTTTAATGCTTGATCTATTTGCAGTTTCAGCCTTTCCCAGATATGTAATCTTAACGAACTAGTCTGGAATTTTCTGGTTAAAAACAATGAGGTAAACTGTCATGCAGGCCCTCTCCATCCCCCATAGAAATTAAAAGCAAGCTGTATGATAAAACACCTCTCATTCCCTTTATCAACCCCCTAAAAAAGATATCCTAGCCCCAAAATAACCCTTTCTTTTGTCAATAGCTCTCTTGCCCCACCCTTCTCCCTATAAAAAACTTTCCATTTTGTGCAGCCCCTCAGAGTGCCCTTCTAGTTGCCATGGGGTGCTCCCTGATTCGTGAATCACTTAATAAAGCCAATTAGACCTCCAAATTTACTGGGTTGAATTTTGGTTTTTGATATCAGAAGCCTCCACTGTACAAAACTTTTATTGCATCTGATTTTCACTTGCATGAAACTTGCAGACGATTTCTTTTTTATGAAGATCACTTATTTCAGCTTTGTAACTCTTCAGAAGATACAGGACTGAGTTGAGAAAACTGAAAGCTACAGGGCATCAGAAGTAGCAGTCTCAGCCAGCAACCTCAGTGTCCACTTTTGTGTGAGTGTAAATACCACAGAAGCAGCTCCTGCTGGTTAAACTACAGAAGGTAGAGGGTGATGGGCTCTTTCTGCAGTGATCGCTCAGAAGTTTGGAACTTCAGTTTCTATTGCAGATTCAAAGGGGTATGAATTCCCAGAACATCAGAAAAGTTCTTATGATTGAGGACATCTGTGATGTCAAATGCACATTCTTAAAAGGCATAGATGTGATCAGCCTTGGTGCTCTGCCCTCTAATTAGCTGGAGAATCCCCAAGTACACAGATCCACATTTCTGTCAGAGCTCTGACCCAGGAGGAAAACTGGCGGAGCACCATTACAAAGCTGGACTTTATTCTGACCAGTCCACCTGGGAACACCAGCAATCCATTTATATTTTGATTTATTATTAACTAAATTAATGACTGGTTTCTGAAAGCTTTGCTGTCTAGAGGGGAATGTCAAATTAGCCCTGAGGAAGGCAAATCAAATCACAAAAGAAAATGTCATTTAGCCCAAAATGGTATACCCATTGCCTTGTTCCTCCCCTGCACCATTACTTATGAGACAATACACTTTTCAAACTTGCTAAAAATGCGGAGACAACGCAAATCATCCAAACTGGGCCCTTCAACTGCTGAGCTGAACTTTTGTACAGGCAATGATTCAGACTTCTGAAAAGTTCAGGGATCTCTCTAATTAACTGTCTAAAGGGGAAAGAGAAGATTTAATACTTTCCTTTGCCAATCCACAATCACCAGTGGTGTGGCCACAGCTCCTGGCATCACCAGAGACTGCACACCTTGCTAGAACATTTTGGGTCTTCCATATGACAATGACTTGGAATACATAGTCAGCATCTCCTGGTGGGGAGTGAGGCGGAGAGAGAAGGGGGCAAAAAAGCCTGGCAATTACTGTGCAATTCTCAAATCTGCCTGTGATTTGTGAGACACATCAAAAGGTGCTGGCAAGATCAATCTGTGGAGATCCCTGTGATAGAGGAATAATGAGTTGACAAAGACCAATGTTCAGTTGGGTCCGAGCCCAATAAGATTACTGTTCAGCATCATCAATATTGTCTCTGTTTGGAACTGACACAATCAGACTGGAATCAATTGTATTTTCCACAACACTGTCACACATGATTTTTAACTTTGGCTCACAACTCTGTAAAGGTGCTTGCAGATGTTGGCAGATCTTTGCGAAGTTGCGGGATGTCATTATTAAGTAGGAGCTGCACCCCACAGTGATTTGTGTTTGGCTGTGTTTCTCTGAGGCCCGTTCACTGAAGAGAGAAGACAAAGACTGAGAGGACATGTGAGATTAGCAAATGGGATTTTCCTGTTTCACACCCCCAGCCTCCACCTCACTTTTTGTTTTGTGTTGTTTTGTTTTTATTGTAATGATTAAATACCATATGTAAATGGTAAGCTAGTTCTTAGCTTCAACTTAATTTAAGTTGAGAATCAAAACTTTTTAGTGAAGCAAAGAAGATTCTTCTGTGAAGCAACATAATAATAAAATTTTGTTTCACCATCAAAAGGCAGAGGGTGTCCATATAGCTGGCTCTGTCTAGAATACATTAGAAGCTGTTTAAGGAGTTGGAAAATCTAATTAGCAATTTGATTTTTAAACAACTCCTGCAGTCTCCTCCAGTGTGTTTTATAAGTCATTATTTCTACCACAGAAAACTATCACCTTCATGTGTCATGAGATCCATGTGTGCCCTTGGCCATGCCCATGTGGGCATCCTAGACTTCAGATACCAGCTGACTGACCTCATCATCCAGAAACACAATGTGGTTCATGGCCACATTGCAAAGTTAAAACATGCAGAAAGGAACAGGGACTGGATTTCTCTTTTGACACAAATAGTCCTAATAATGGTTCCATGGGATCCCCCCCGCTGAGAGTCATGTAAATATAAATTTTGTGAGGAGTAAGTGTTGTGGAAAGACAATCAGATTTGCAGTGCTACATTCCTCAACTTAAAAGGCTCAGATTTCACCTAATCAACTCAGGTCTTTAAACCAAATTAAATGTCAGTAATCCTGTCCCACCAACTCGAATCATAGTCACTATAGGGTCTCTCTCCCAAGGCCAGGATGACACCAATATTGTGGAATTATATGCAAAGCAGACATTTACTCTGGTCTCTGGTTATCCCTGAAATGGTTTTTGACTGAACCCATATGGTCCCTGAGAGGCAGGTCTGTGCCTACCTTCTTAGGCAGCATATCTTTGTGGAGCTTGAAAACCTTGGTACCTATGGCGTAGCGTCCTTAGGTGGATCACAGAATCATTTTCTTCTGATTCCTGCTTGTGCCCCAAGGCACTGTGAAGAAGTAGGAGCACCAATGTCAAGGTGTCCCAAACCACTGCTGAGAACCTCTTCTTGCTTTTCCACAACAATCATTCTTCTTCCCTCCAAGGTTCTCTCTTCCCTCCATTGCCCTGATGTAACCCTCTCAAAGAGTCCAGGTTAGAAAACAAATCAGAAAAGAAACCTGTCTTTGGGTTACTTTGATTTTGACACTCTCACAAAGGCCAGATTAATATCTCAAAATGGGGTTGGAAAAATGAGAACAAAACACAAATTAAAATCTTAGTAAATTATTCTGTCACACCTGTAGCTAGATAACCTTGAAAGAAATCCCACCGTAGTCCCAGATCTAATAAAACTAGGAAAAGAATACTTGGAGGGCAGAAATGTGAAAATGTTTTCATTGATGGTAAAATCTCAGCAGAAGCACTTATTCTCCATTATTTAATGCCCATCGCAAAGCAGACAGCAGTTCACAGCTGGGAGATGGGAAAGAAGAGTCCATCTTCCATCTGCTTAATTTCTTAGGTGGTTTGGATCTGGTCTGAATACAGTGCTCTGTTGGGCTCCTTGCTTTCAGAAACCCTGGAGACTTTGCAAAGCCATCGTGTTCAGCTCTCTTCTGGCAGACTAGGAAATGCCAGTTGCTCCATTAGACAAACTCCCAGACATGCACTATCATTCTCAGGGGGGTGCTGACATCACTTTGGCCTTAAATATTATGAGTATCTAGGGAAGTGGCGGGGTGGGGTGGGAATGTCAGTGTGTATATTTGGTGTGCATTTCGGCATGTGCAGCACTGAAGTTTTCAGTGTCCCTGAAGGGTATTTAAATAAATGTCAATGCTGGGGCTGGCCTTATATATAAGTAGATCAAGCCGTTGCCTACTTGGTTTCAACATAGCAAAGCATCCCTCACCGAAAATGAAACTCCTATGAAGTATTGCTACAACTGTGGAAATACTTCCTTAAGGAAATGCTTAATTTAACTTGAATCAGATATTGCTTGGTACCCTATAGATAGATTGAGGCCAGGATTAGTTTATCTGACAATCACACAGCAAGATTTTGTGACTTGAGGGTCCAGGACAGGGGAGGAGTATATGATCATGCGAAAGGGAGAGGAAGTCCAGGCACAGATGTGGAGGAGGTGTTGTGGGTGCTGAGTGTAGCAGGTAGAATGCCAGACCCTGAGCATCTAGGGATCAGGTGGTCCTAGGCACCAGGTGGGAGAGCAATAAAGAGAGAAGTGCAGCAGAGGACAGAAAAGGAAACGTGAAAAGATTTGCTTCTGCCACACATGCTTGCTAGGATCTTTACCCATTCTCATTCACTTCAACAACTGAGCATGAGGATCATTGATATATATTTCTATTTATAAATATATGGCCAATGTGACCTGAAATAGCTATTCAAACAGTAGGAACTGCATACCTGGTCTGTAGCTCAAATCCACCATTAATTAGCTATATGTTTATATCATTCTCATTTCCTGAGTCTCAGTTTCTTTATCTAGAATTTGAAGATAATATTATCTGTTCAGATAGAGAGAGCAGATCTAAGTACATACCTAAGAAGCCCAACTACTTCTTCCACTGATAATATGTGGGGGGTGGGGTGGGGAGGTGGAACACAACAGACTCTTTCCTACTGTTCTTCTGGAAATGAGATATAAGAAAATGAGTTAACAAAGGGTAGTATACATGATAAACCTGGCCCAGGCTCACTGCTTGGTCTGTCTCCTGTTTAGGGTCCAAAGTGGAAATTACATTTTAGGAACTCCAATTGCCTAACATGTTTGCATGGTCTTCACATGTTTTTCTTCACAAATTCCATTAATGATCAGATGTGATAGGAGACTCAAGGAGAATATACATGGACTGACATTAACTTTCCACCCTTGTCTGCTTCTTCAAGTTGTATCTAGAGTGAAACTAATGATTGGAATCAGGATTATTCAGTGAATCACTTAGTCACTTGCTGGCATGGTAGCCTACCCAGTCATAGAGTAGTTCTTAAACTGTAAGATTCATAAAAATCACCTTTTTTTAAATGCAGATGTTTCCCGAGACCATTCAAGTTGAAAGTTCTTATTTTCTCCTATGAATTTTCCAGAAAATATTCTAGGACTAAGTTCTATTGCCTCTTTACCTTTGTGTTGTTGGATCTAATTTTATCAGTTCCTATTCAATATGCTAAATGTTGTAACATGGGTAGATATACTTTGTATTATTTTTATGAGGATAAGTGGCAAAATATCATTATAGAATTTTTCCAAAGTATTCTTGCCTTACTGTTACTCCAAAACCCCAGCTTTACTGCTCAATATAAACATTATGATAGAACACAGATTTATATATTACATATTTATTTTATGCACAAATAAAGTCATAAGTATTAACATGTTTATTTATATGCATTTTTATATTTCCCCCCAAAACAAAAAGGAATTGAATTTTGTTAGATGTTTTGCATATGTCAGCAAACAATTTGTTCCACAGTTTTCTTTTTCTGCCATAGCTGGCCTTCCTGAATATTGCTGTAACTGGAAAAATAAAATAAAATAAAATAAAATAAAATAAAATAAAATAAATCAACAGAACGTGAGGTGGTATATTTATTTCTTAGCTTGTGATTCTACTTAGTTGGATGATCCTCTGTCAACTCATTTCTCCAAATCTCCTTGGACCTGAGATGACACTATTCAGCCTAGAGATTTCTTGTTAGGTCATGTCTCTCCTATGTTGTGTTAGATGCCAACTTTAAAGTTAAAAGATTGAGGAGTTTCTCATAAATAACAGCCCTGTGCTTCATTTTAGGAAGAGGCAAGACAGTAGAATGGTTAAGATGCACATGGCTCAATGCCAGGAAGGCAAACAATCCAATTAAAAAATGGGCAAAGATCCTGAACAAGCACTTCTCCAAGAAAGACATAGAGAGAGCCCATACACTTATGAAGGAATGCTCAACATCACCAGCCTTCAGAGAGATGCAAATTAAAACCACAATGAGACACCACCTCACACCAGTCAGAATGGCCATCATTAATGAATCAACAAACAAGAAGTGCTTGTGAGGATGTGGAGAAAAGGGACCCTAGTGCACTGTTGGTGGGAATGCAGACTGGTGCAGCCACTGTGGAAAACAGTATGGAATTTCCTCAGAAAACTAAAAATGTAACTGCCTTTTGACCCAGCAATTCCACTGCTGTGATTATATCCTAAGGATCCTGAAACACCAATTCAAAAGAACCTATGCACCCCAATGTTCATAGCAGCACAATTTACAATAGCCAAGTGCTAGAAACAACCTAAGTGCCTATCAGCAAATGAGTGGATCAAAAAACTGTGGTACATTTACACAGTGGAATTCTACGCAGCAGAAAGAAAGAAGGAGCTCCTACCCTTCCAATAGCATGGGTGGAACGGGAGAGGATTATGCTAAGTGAAATAATCCAGGCAAAGAAAGACAAATACCACGTGATTTTACCTATAAGTGGAACCTAATGAACAAAACAAACAAGCGAAATAGAACCAGAGACAAGGAAATAAGGAACAAACTGACAGTGACTAGAGGGGAGCAGGGAGGGGAGAGGGGGTAATGGGGAAAAGAAGGGAAAGGGTCAAGTCAAGGAACATGTATAAAGAACCCATTGACATGGACAATAGGGCAGGGATGGACTATGGGAGTTGGGGTGGGAGAGAGCAATGGGGGAGAAACTGGGACAATTGTAATTGAATGACAATAAGAAATAAAGAAAGAAAAAGAGAGAACAAGCTGATAGTTTTAGAGACAGGCAGTTCCTTCTGAAACCATTACCTTGTCATTTGTTAGCTACAAGACCTCTCTTTATCTTAATGCCCTTCTTTGTAAAATGAAGATGATAATAGCACATGTCTCACAGGAATTCTGTAAAAATTAAGTGAATTAATACATACAAAGCACTCAGAACAGTGTCTGGGACATAGAGAGCAACAATTAATGTTAGTTATTTTATGAGAAAATATAGGTGCTATGTTAGGAAATTAAATACTTTATATATGGCGAATCCTCATTATGGATA
>VMDR010028143.1:0-13279 GCA_007922815.1 Macrotus californicus
TGCACTGCCTTTGAACAGTGATTTTTAAATAACAACCAATTGATTCCAGAACATGTGCATGTATAATATTAATACTAGTAATTGTTACAACAAAGTGCCCTACATACTTAATCCTGATTATATGTCTCCTTTTTTTTTTTAGGTAAACGTTCAGTTTTAGCAGTAGGAATTGATTTTCCCATCCACTCCACAATATGATTAAATAAATAATGAAATGGAAATGTAGCATGAAAGAACTATCAGTGGTGGGATTTACAAAATACAAAAGAAAAAAATCCCCTTTTAAAAGCATCATGCCATATCACCAACTTATTTCTACTTAAGGAAGAATTTTTTTCTCTCAATCAATATTTTAGAGCATATTTTGCATTGTAACAGAACATTTCCCCAACCTTATGGCACCATAATAACAGAGATTCTAATCACCTGAAATGTATATGTTATTAGCCAAGGTTACTGCAATTAAAAAATTAATTTTAAAAAAATTCAAATAAATTGTCTCGCCACAGCTCAAGCACTTTGGGCAGACCCACATACCTATGCTTGGCTTTCACAAATTTTTTTTTCTAATGTCTGACCTCTACTTCTGATAGTCACTGAGTAAAGCCAATCTTGTGAGTAAATGGGTCCTTACTAACATGATTTCGGTGGTATCTAGTCTTTCTACCCCAAAATAGTGCCAAAATTATTTTAAACACAAAGGAAAAAATCTCTCTCCAGAATTGTAGCTGAGACTGTGGGATAATTTAATATTGACAACTACTGGCATATTCACTATAAACTGAATGGAAAGGGGGTTGCAAACAACAACAAAAAAGGAAGATAGAAACCTGAGGTGTGGGGGTGAGAAAGAGGGATTATCATGGAAAAAGAAAAGTGTAGACATCAACTCAACTTTGCTTGTCTCACAACAGGCCCTGAATCCCTAGGAGAAGAAGCAGTGAATCACCAGGCATTGCTGGAAAAGAGAAATGGCTACCTGACTGGATCATCTAGATTTCCATTTCTTATTTTCCCATCATTTACAACTTTCTACCAAAAAAAAAAAAAAGATTCTGGTTGCGTCTTGGAAAACATGTTGCATCAACTGACAATATTTTGAGATTTGTGGGAACAAAGAAAATTCTAGAAAAAAATCTGACCCTGAGATCTTTCTTTTTAATTCAACAGGATGTATATGAGGCCTCTTTTGGCTGAGCGTCTGCATTGTGGTGGTGTGGTGGATTCATGTAAAGACACCATAGTTCATTGCGACTAACAATGCTATCTCAAGAGAGTTATAGAAAACGGAGTTTAAAGGATATAGGAAGATGACAACAGGGGCACCGAATGACATCCCTTAATTAAGAGATGCAAACTAGCACAAGTAACCATGCACTGTTTACAGGATTGCCAAAACTGCAAATAGGTGGATATACTACTTAAATTCAGAAATATGTAACAATTCCATTAGACACAAGCTTCAAATTCTTTATGATATTTTTGGCTTAGCGGTTTTCAAAAATTTTCAATATAAACTTCTAATAAATATGATACATACACAGAGTCATAATTTTGAACCACTCTCATACCAGACCAACATTTGCCTCTCCATTTCACATGCCAAGCTCTGTCACACAACACAAATCTCGGAGGGCAGCTGGCACAGTCTCATTTACAGTAATGTTCTATGTTAGGTGCTGTTGTACATACCATCTCTACCACAATGCATTGTTTTAGGTAAAAAAAGAGATAACCATTAGCTGCACCCAAATTCCATTCCTCCAAATGCTGAGTTCAATGTAAATCATAGAGAAGATGGATTTTTTCTGACGTATTGCTATGTTTTAAAGATTCAGAAGGTTAGAAATAAAGTCACAAGCTAATATTTTACAGATTTCTTAGCTTTAAAAATTTTGGACCAAATGATCTTCTGTTTTGGTCTTGTATACAAAAATATATTAGGTTAAATTTTCAGGGGTTATCAGCAGTCTAATTCTTTAAAGACATTATGTAATTAATTTTTAACATTCACTTTTAAACGTCTAAGAGAAAAAGAGACACGTAAGCATCGCTTCATTCTTAAACATTTCTTCTACCTGTAGAACATTTTACAGGAAAAAATTCTTACTAAAGGTCTGTACCTACAGACAGTTTCAAAATCTAAATATTGATAAAATAGGTAACAGGAATTTTAAATATGACATTAACTATTCTCAAACCTTATAATAATTTGATCTTCTTAAATTTACATAATAAAATTTCTCTACCTTTTCTGGTAGCGGAAAAGAAGTATAAATCGAGACATTCCTCCCAATGTCCAACTTGAAGTATTACACTTTATTCTTACTCTGTATCATTCATTCCTTTTCAGATTTAGGGATGTGATTATGGCTAGTCTTAGGATGACTTACATTTGTGAGATTTATTACAAAAGCAAATACTATATCATATTTTGATATTTTTAAGTTTTCTATGCTGGCACCTTACGAAGGATGTGGAAAACCGAAAAAAGAAAAGGATTTGTATTATCACATAATCTTCCATCACAGCCTGACAATCAGACCTTTTAGCCCAGCCTTGGCTTACTTACCTACCACTCTCACTTGGAGCTACGAACAGACAAGCACCTTTGCTAAGGGTTATACTGACTGGTTCAATCAGTCTTTGGGTTAGGTCTGGGTTGCCACATTGGCCGGTCTTTCCACTTAAAAGATTCTCATGACATCAGGAAAATACCAAATTATTCTTGGGAAGAGAATGCGGTTAAGTTCTTTTATTAAGAGGGACTAGTTACAGAAAATTAATTTTTCCAAAGTCTAAAATTCCACCAAATTAAACTGCTTTACAGACAAGGCTGCCACCATGCCACAAGAAAGTTGTAAAAGCACTAATTTAAATATCTAGAAAGGATTTATTTATGCTAAACATTTTAACATAGGTATAAAGGTTTTCTTTTTTAAATGAAAACTTAAGGATTCTTATTTTTATGCGTATGGTTATCTGAAATGCCAGCTGCTCCATGGATTATCTCCTGCTATGTAAATAATTTTTAGCCTATAAGAGATGGAAACTATGATATTACTAAACAATAATTTCAATTTAGTTAGGTATAGTATATTTGCCTTGAGATTCTTATTAAATAGTGCCTGTCATGGCTTAAAAGCTCCATAGAGGTGAAATATTCAGAAGTTCCAGCAGAAACACAGAAGACAGAGAATAGCTTTCTATTTTTCCACAAACTGAATATACTAGTTTAAAATATTAAAAATACATGCACCACATAAAATTGGATTTCTTGGAACTAAATTTTACTTCTTCAATAATATTTCATTTTGATGAGAGACTCCATATGATCCTTCTTTTTAAAGGTACCTTTAAATTGTAAAAGCCTTCCTGCCCCTGCCTGGAAATTAAAGCTATGTAAATAAAAGACAAAGTCATTCATAAGCATCACACAGATCATTCTAAATCTAAACATCATGTTAAATGTAACAGAGAATCAAGGAAAGTATCAATTACTGATATTTAAACACTTTGAAAAGAATAGAGAGCTGGGAGCAGCCGCTACCTTTCAGGAAGGGTTTGGACATTGAATAAAATGAGAGGGACCCCTGGCTGGTGAGCAGCGGGAACTTTGCAGCGGGCTAGCGACCGCGCGGGGCGGCCAAGGACCGGGGCGCGTCAATCTGCCACCAGCCCGTCCAAAAAGCCTGGTGCCAGCCCCAGCGTCACCCGGGGACCCTTCAGGGGGTAACCAGGAGCAAGACAAAGGTCTGGAATCCAAGTACTGGGGTTAAGGAAACAGGATGCGCGGGTTCATTCAAAGTGTCAGCTGCTCGGAGGAGAGGGAAAGACCTGACCCGCGAGAATTCTCAGGCATATCTTACAAGTACCGTCTCATTACGATGAGATAGATGCGTGAGGGGAGTGTGGTCTGCGTGAAGGGTAATTAATAAATTCCAACTCGCGATTCGATTCTCACTAACTTTGTTCTGTGCCCCTCCAAGGGCGCAATATTGAAGAATGAGATGGTTCTTGTTTAAATGGCCCCTTGGAAAAAGGAAAAGAAGAAAACGCTGCGCCCGCGGGCGCACCGGGACGGCGTCGAGCGCGGAGATGCCGTGGTACCTACCATGATATTCTTGTCCCGGTACGTAGTAGGTAGGGTTGCCCGAAATGTGCAGGGAAATGAGCACCTCTCCTTGCTCCCCATCCCCTTCCAGCTCCCCGTGGTGGGTGCACAGGAAAAAGAAGGGCGAGAAGCGGGGGTAATAGCCCACCGCTGCGCGCACCCTCAGCGTCGCCCCCAGCAACAGCGCCAGGAGGAAAGTCCGCGCGGCCCAGCAATTGCGCTCCATGCCGCCGCGCTCTCCGAGCGCCGCTCGCTCATTCAGTTTTGGAGACGCCGGGACGGAGAAGCCACGCGGGTGGAAGGCGAGAAGCGGCGAACGGGAGCAGAGAGGCTCGGGAGCGGAGCCCCGCAGGGAAGTTCAGCGGGAGACCGCGGCTCGCAAAGTTTCTTTGGTCCGCGCGAGAGCGGGGCCAGGGCTGCGGGCGTTGAGAGTCGCCCAAGCCACTGCGAGCCGCAGCCGCCGCCGCCCGTGCGCGACGCCCCTCGGCCAGTCCTGGGAAAGCGCCCGCCCCCCTCCACACCTTCTTAAAGCCCCGGGCGCCGAGTTCCTCCCCCCCTCCCCAGGCCGCCGCCACACGTGTCTCGGCCTCTCCTCCGCCTCCGAGCACCGCCTCCTCCCCGCGCGCGCTCTCCCGCCCCGGCCCTCCTGAGCTCTGTCGCCCGCACCTCACTCCGTGCGGGGCGCAGCCTCCGGGGACCCCGGCGCCTAAGCCCAGGTCGCACACAGAAGGGCCGCTGAGGGGCGCGAGCTGGAGGGGTCGGCGGGCACTGTCGGGGGTCACTGGGTGTGCGAGTCTACAGTGAGGGACATAAACGTCTCGGAGAGAACCTCCTGCCTAGCTCTGTGGAGGAGCAAAGGAGGGGACCATCCCCTTTGGATCTCAGACTTCCCTCTTTATCTTGAGGGGAGACGCGGAGGAAGGAGAGAGGCAATGGGGACCGGAGCTGGCCCTGGCTTCTTTGTCTGCGCCGGCTGCTCTCCGCGCCCCTCGGGGCTTTCCCGCCTCGGAGCCGGGGCGCCCCGCACTTGTTCTGGGGATCTCCCGCAGCCCCGAACCGCGAGGGGCCTCTACGCTTCCTTCCTATCCAGGCCTCGAGTCCTTCCAGCTGCCCGCCCCCTGCCCGGCTCCTCGCTGCAGCGACAGAGCCTCTTCAGTAGCGGGATTTAATATGAGATTAAGCGAAAGTGGAATTGACAGCCTCGAGTAGCGCCTGGAAATGGTGATTTGTGCTGCTCGGGTGTGGGGAATTGTGTGGCAGGAAGGGCCAGCGGAGCTGAGCCCCGACAGGCGCTCTTCGCTGGACTGTTCTGTTATTCATTGCTGCTGGGTTCTTCAGGCGAGAAGGTTGTAATTTTTTAAATCAGTGTTTATTTCCTTTAAATGTCAGCTACGGTCAGTGTCCCTGAAATGGAGGAAGGGAAAAACGTTCTGGGGAGATGCTGGCAGCGGTGATTGAATCGGGTGGTAATGAGCTACTGCACAGGAGACTGCAGGGAAGTGAAATAAAAAGCACGTCTTTAACCAAGGACGGCTGGCAGGAGCCCTGCGGCATTCGGAGATGGGGAGTGGGTTGCCAGGATTTACTGCATCTCCCCACCCACCCTTGGCTTGCCCGGATAAACCCGCACATATAGAAATGAGTAGATTATAGAATTGGAAGGGATGATGTCTTTGCCTACATTTGTAGGCGGCGGAGGTAGGGGTGGGGAGAAGGAAAGGCAGAGTCCAGGAGGGGGGGACCTCTGTAGTCACTTACAAAAGGAAGAGATTTTTTTCCTCTTACCCAGCCTCAGTTCAGGCAGGTGGAAAGGGCCCACTTCTAGCTGCCTTCAAAATCCCAGTGGGCTTAGCTACTATGTATATAGCAGTTGACGATTATTTTATTATAAATATATATTTACTTATACAAAGTAATCGCCATCACTGCAGCTCTGTGATGAGTGCAAGCTACCTGAGCTGTAGGTAAGTTATCTCATTTAATACTCAAACCACCCAGAGAAGCAAAAATTATCCCCGTTTCTCAAGGGAGAAGATAGCAGTGTTAATTTGCCCAACGTCAGTAAGGAAGGCTGGATGCAAGGCAGCCTGGCTGCTGGCTCCAAAGTCTCTCACCAGTAACTTCGCTGCAACCATCTACAACCAAAACCCTAGTTAGAAGGGAAGCTACCACCACCACCTGTTCCAGAGAGGCAGTGTTGTCCCAGACAGAATCAAGAAACTCACCCACAGCTGACAAGACTATTACCACATCTTCCTGCCCAGTTATGTGACTGTAACCTAAGAAAAATAAATCACTTCTAGAAAGAATCCAGAACTATTGAACGTTTTTATCACTTTCTAAACTTTTTATTCAGTTTATTGGGGTGACATTGGTTAATGAAATTATACAAGTTTCAAGTGTACCACTCACTAAAACATCATGTGTATATTGCATTGTGCATTCGCCACCCAAATTCAAGTCTCCTCCATCACCATTTATCCCCCCCTTTACCTTCTACTACCTCCCACCTCTATGGAACATTTTTAGTTAACACTTTAAACATGTTTACTATGTACTAAGCACTCTCCTAAGTACTTTATATTCTTAATCTTCATAATGGTCCTATACTATTGTATCCTCATTTTACATAAAGTGAAACTGAAGCCCAGAGAGGTAAGTAACTTGTCCAAGGTCACACAAGTCAGAGAGCTATGAGTTGAACAGCCTGATTCCAGAGTTGCAGCACTTAGCTCCAGAAAACACCTCTAAGGAATGCATGTTGTCGTTAGAAGAATGGGAAGAGAACCATTCTTTATCTAATGTCAGATGACCTCATTTAGTCCTATATTAGTCTGTGAAGTAGGTATAATTATCTCCTTTTTTTTTTTAGAAGAGAGAGTTAAAATTCATAAAAATTGAGTAATTTGTCAAGGGCACTCAGAAGTCTGGGATCAATTCTGGTCATGCTTGATCCCAGGTCACTGCTCAAATTGTCTTTAGTAAAGTACTAATACTTGGTCCAGGATATAACTAATACATAATTCCCTGAAGGTCCCCAATTCCCAGGAGGTCTCCCTCTTTCCACTCTGTAACAAGTACTCTCTTCGGCACCACTCACCATGGCTTTGTTAACATTCCCTTTATGTGACCAAGTTTATTTTTTTATCTTCCCCTTTTTTGTTTTTTTTCTTAACTCTTTTACTTTGCTATGTACATTCAAGTGACTTTTATACTCTTTTAACTACTCAGACTCCAGTGTCTGACTAGAGCCCCATGGTTGTTCATTAACAGGCGCACAGACTGTTTAAATAATTACTTTACTGGTGTTGAGCTACTTAAGAAGAGGGTAGATGTACAGTCCACTTAGTAGTTCTTTACACTGGACTATGTATCACATCTCTGAGACTTTCTTGGTAGAATCTAATTCAACTAGTTATTATTAATACTTTTTAATAATCTTAAAGATAAATCAGGAAACTGCACATAGAATTACCTTGAACATTAGGAATAGCATCATCCTACTAGAGCAGTTTACTTTGTCACACAATAAGAAGACATCGAAAACTTTCAGTTTCCCCACTCTTGTGTTCACCCTTAGATCTTACTTCAATTTAGAGAACCATAATAAACATCTTCAAGAATATTTATCTGACAACAATGACACCAAAATAAAACATACACCTGATCTAATGAAGAAAACATGGACTTTTGAGAAGTCAGGTTCAGGAACCACTATGGAGGACACATGGACATAACCAATGGGGAGGGTGGAAGCGGGGGAGGGGGGTGGGATTAGCTGGGGTGTGGGGATAGTGATGGGGAGAAAATTCAAACTGTAATTTAACAACAATAAAGTAATTAAAAAAAAAGAAAAAAATAAGCTATGGTGGAGAAAAATAATGCAAATAAAGAATAAGATCAAGGTGGAATTTGTCTCAGCAGAGTCTAGTGTTTTCCACTGTCTTCTCTTTCTGGATCCCCCCCTGGTAACGTCAGGTGGTGTCCTAATCTAGCCGTCAGCAGCCTGTCTGTGTCTACAGGTGATCCAGAGTCTGTGGCTGTCTCCTTCAAGCTTCAGTGGTCTTCCTTGTTCTTCCCTTCTGGCTTTCCATCATCACAAGGCCCAGGAGTTGTTCATCTAATGTCTGAGAGTACTGCCAGTACCATCTCCGCCTGCCTCCAGAGGGGGCTGGGCCTCTTTTGTGATCTGGAGGGTAGATTCCCTGGCTTACCTCTAGGAAGTGCTGTTCAGTCTTCAGGCAATAGTGGGTATGTTTCCCTACTCTCCTGTCACACATCTTGGTCTGTCCAAGATTATTACTGATGAATTAGCTGTCTGTTTCTTCTGAGGGTCCAATCTGTGTAAACGAGTCAGCTCTTTCCTGCTTGGCGCTGATGACAGCTCTGTATAAGAGCTAAGGCTAGATGGGGCCCTGAACACCCCTTTCTGCTCCTGTTTCTAATGTGCTCTGCTGGTTTCAGTGGATCAGGGCCCGAGGAAACAGAGTAGCTCGTAGTGTCTATAGAAGTTCAGAAATGGCCCTTTCACAGCCTCTTATTCTTTCTCCTGTGGATATGTGCTGAGCAGGTGGCTCCTGAGCTTAGCCTTACTGATCTGCAGAGCCTGAAATCTCATAGATGGGGGTTGGGCACACCTGCCTTTGAGGGGACCTGCCTGTTGTATCAAATCTCAGGCAATCAGTTCCTGGAGGTCCAGCACCCAGTCTGCCACTCTCACAGAGGACTCAGGCCCGAACTCTCTGCTCTGCACAGCCCCCTGCTTGCTGGCCATGCTTGGCCGGGTCTCACAGTCTTTTCAGTGTGCCATTTTCTGTTCTTCCTGTGCATCTGGACTCATTGGGAACAAACTGCATTTTCCCTTTGGTTTCTTTGTTGGCAGAGCCAGTGCAAGCACTAGAACAGGGTCACTGCCCTGCCACACTTTACCTTCCCTTTTAAAAAAGTCTTTATGTGGCACCCACACTGCTGCCCTGAGCTATGGGCCAGCTCTCCACATAGTTCACCTCCCTAAAAAGCAGAAAGTCTGTCCTGGTCAGGGCTATCCACAGCCTGCCAGTGTCTCTGACAGTTTCAGGAGATAGAATTTTTCTCTGGAGCTTTCCTGGTTGTCACTGCAGTTATGGACGTGCTGCTCACTGTGTGTATCCAGCCTAAATCTTCCAGACTTTGTATATCTTTTCAAGTCTCTCCCAATTAAGACTGGAGGGTTTCTCTGTGCAGGACCAGGACCCCGCTTCAGGAGGGGAGGAAGCCACTAAGCTGTGTTTTCTGTCTGAACTCTCCTCTGTTGAAGGTGCCTTGCACAGGGCTGTTTCCCCTCAACTTATAAAACCTCTTACTGGATGGTGCAAAACATCCTCTCTATATACCCTTGGCTTCAAAAAATCATATCACCTGAGAATCCATTGATTGTTTAGCTTACTTGTCAGAAGATTAGCAGAAAATCCATGCTGGGGCACAACCACATTGACTCAGCTTTCACCTACTTGGCCACCATCTTCGGTCTATCAACTGTCTGTCTCTTGCTGTCTTTAAGATTCTCTTTTTTTTTTCTTGGTGCTTTGCCATTTTAATTATGATGTATCTTCATGTGTATCTCTTTGGGTTCACCTTGTTTGGTATTCTGTGCTTCCTGAACTTGTGTGACTTTTTTCCTTCTTTAGGTTAGGGTAGTTTTCTGCCATTATTTTTTCAAACCTGTTTTCTATTCCTTGCTTACTTTCTTCTCCTTCTGGTACTCCTATTATGCAGATGTTATATTTCATGTTGTCCCAAAGGTCCCTGAAACTATCCTCCTGCTTTTTAATTCTTTTTTTTCTTTTGCTGCTCAGATTGGGTAATCTTTCTACCTTGTTCTCTAATTTGCTGTTTTGGGGTTGCTTCGGCATTTCTATATATTATTTCTTCCAGTATATTCTCATTTCATATATGTTATTCTTCATTTATGCCTGATTATTTTTCATGTTTTCTATGTCTTTTTTCATGCTGTTGAACATACTTATAACCATTACTTTCCACTCTGTCTGATAAATTGCTTGCTTGCATTTCATTTAGCTCTTTTTCTGGAGATTCCTCCTGTTCTTTCATTTGGGGCTTGTTTCTTTGCTTTCCAATTTAGACTGCCTCTTTGTGTTTGTATTCATGTATTAAATAGAGCTTCTATAACTCCCAGAATTGGTGGGGTGGCCTTCTGTAGTAAGTGTCCTGTGGGGCCCAGTGGTGCAGTCTCCTGGATCACCTGGAATAATCCTTGTGTGAGTTTTGTGGACCTTCCTGTTGTAACTGTTTTTTTATTGCTGTCATCTCACTTGTGTGATAGTTCAACCCTAGGGCTATTGACCTTGTGGCTCAACAATAACCACATTGTGCAAATTGTTGTACAGGTGCTGACTGAACAAAACAAGACAAAACAAAATTGCAAACAGCTCAGCAAAAGAAATAAAGCAACACCAAAACACAAGCAGCAACAACAACAACAAAAGAATAAGAAAATAATATAGACCCCAAAATATAAAAAAACAAAACAAATAATTTAAAAATAAAGAATATAGCAAAAAGAATGATAAAAGAGAAGAAAGAAAAGAATTGGAGGAGAAAAGAAACAGAAACCAGAATAATATAAAGGAAAAGAAAAAATAAAAATAAAGAAGAAATTATAGCAAAAATAATAAAAAATATATAGAAAAAGAAAAAATATAGGTGAACTAAAATAAAAAGTAAGGAAGGAAAAACAAGAAGAAAAAAATAAAAAACAGAAAAGTGAGGAAAAATACAGTGAGAAGAGGAAAGAGAGAATAAGGGAAATGGATGCCAAAAAGAAAAGAAAAGAACAAACAATAAAGTAGGGAAGAGAAAATAAAGAAAAGATTAAAAAAGAAAAGAAGTATGATTTGCCTCAGTAGTTTGTTGTGTCTGGTACGATCAGTCTCTGGATGTGCTGACTATGGGGTTTTCTTGAATCACGCTCCGTTGTTTTCTGAATCTGGCTACTTGTGCCAGACTAGTGCCTCCCAGCAGATTTTCTGTTGCAAGCCAATGTCAGATGCTGTCTTTGCCCAGCCCTCTGCAAGTTTTTAGGGCAGAGTTTCTAGTAAACCAATGGGTTCGTCCTCCAGAGTCCTAAGATTGGGTCTTCCTCTGACTCTCTTTTAATGTCCCAGACCTGAAGTTGTTGTCCCTACCTCACAGAAATACGCTCAGCAAGGCTAGCTAGGACCTGGAAGGGGTGATTCAAACAGACTCCAGAGTGGTGCCCTCTCTCTGTAGGAGGCAATGGAGGGCTCCTCCTCTCTTTATCATTGAAAATGACTGAGGAGCTTGGATCTTCTTCCTAGTTTTACAGCTGCAATGCACAGCCCTTGCCCATCTGACTCCTGGATAGAAGCCTGTCTGGGAGATGCAGTCACAAAAACCAGGCTCTGCATGTCTCTCTGACACCTCTGTGCCTCCCACCCAAGCAGGAGGTGATCACAAAAAAAGAAAGAAAAAAATATCTCTCCACATACCCCGTGAGTGTAGGGCAGAACTGAAACTACCAGCTCCATCTGGTCTCAGAATAGGCTAAATGTCCCTTGTCTCCTTGCTCTCTAACCAAGTTGAGCAGGTTTCAAATTTCCAACCCAGTACCAGCACATCCCTTTGCCTCCAGGCAAACCCAGCATTTCCAAAGATGGGTCTTCACCTGTGTGCTCAGTGTGGGCAGGAGCAATCCTCTTCCTCAACCCTCACCACCTTGTCTCTGACTGGCTCTGTGCCCAAAGTCCTTCCAGAGAACAGATGGCTTTTCAAATTCACTGCTGTGTGTATGGAGCAAGTCCCTCCTCTGCAAGAATTGCAGTGTGGCTCCTCCAGCTGTCTCAGTTCACCAGCAAATTTCCCAAGTTAGTGTTTTAACAACGGGCTCACTTCTTCCAAGGGATGTTGTCCCTGAATCTCTCAGGTGGAAGGAATCCCCACTGCTTCCCACTGCCTTGTGCTACAAAAACTGTGGTTTTTGAATGGTATACTTTAAATGAGTGAATTATAGTATATGAATATGAATATGATATGAAAATTATTTCTCTTTCTGAATTCCAGAGGCATAATATTCAATCATTTATTTTAAATCTGATTTTTAATGCCTCCAAGGTGGCTCTAATGTATATACATACAAATTGGATTTGTAATTTTCATCTTCCTCTCATGTTTCTTATTTATTTATTCAATTTTTTGTTTTTTCTTTAATTGTGTTGTTGACACTATTACACATGTCCACATTTTTTCCTCCATTTATCCCCTCCTTCCAGTCCCCACCTCCTCCCTTCCCTCTGGTCATCACCACACTGTTGTCTGTGTCCATGGGTTATCCATATATGTCCTTTGGCTAATCCCTTCACCTTCTTTCATCCAGTACCCCCTTCCCCATTCCCCTGCAACAGTCTGTTCCATGTATCCATGCCTCTGTTTCTATTTTGTTCATCAGTTTATTTTGTTCATTAGATTCACATATAAGTGAGTTCATATGGTATTTTTCTTTCTCTGACTGCCTTATGTCATTTAGCATAATAATCACCAGGGCCATCCATGCTGTTGCAAATGGTAAGATTTCTCTCTTTTTTATGGCCTAGTAGTATTCTATTGTGTAAATATACCACAGCTTTTTTATGCACTCATCTACTGATGGGCACTTAAGCTGTTTCCAGATCTTGGCTATTATAAATAACACTGCTATGAAAGCATGTATTCTTTGAATTGGTGTTTTGGATTCTTAGCATATATTTCCAGAAGTGGTATCACTGGGTCAAAAAGCAGTTCCATTTTTAATTTTTTTGAGGAAACTACATACTATTTTCTATAGTGGCTGCACTAGTTTTCATTTCTATCAACAAAAGTTTCTCATTTCTCCACATCCTTGCCAGCAGTTGTTTGTTGATATATTGATGGTAGCCATTCTTGTAGGTGTGAGGTGACATTTCATTTTGGTTTTAATTTGAATCTCTGATGATTAGTGAAGTTGACCATTTTTTTCAGGTCTGTTTGTCCTCTTTGGAGAAGTATCTATTCTGTTCCTTTGCCCATTTTTAAATTAAATTGCTTGTCTCCCAGGTACTGAGTTGTATAAAGTATTTATATATTTTAGAGATTAACCCCTTATCTATAGCATTGTACAACTCCATTCTCTTA
>VMDR010028144.1:0-13278 GCA_007922815.1 Macrotus californicus
TTCTTTGGATAATAAACTCTTTCCTTATGTTCTCAAGTATTGTCTTAGGCTGGATTCTCCCAGAAGCATGTTCTAAACCAGGATCTAAATGCAAGTTGCTTACTTAGTGGATGTAGGAAACATTGGTTGAGATTGAGAAGGGACACATGGAAGGGATGGAAGACAATAATTAGTGTATTATTAAGACATGTCCCAGAGTGGGCAACTGGAGGTCAATGTTATGGGGAAGCACTAAAAAATAACAAAAATATTGTTCCAAGTTTTTATGCTCCAATACCTAAGAGATGGTAACCTTGGGTGTTTTATATACTTCCTTATTGTCATTGGTTGAGATTTTCTCCTCATCATGTTAGTTCTCTGGAATATCAGCCTGTGTGCACAGGAGAAGATGGCTCTCCACAGTGCTTGAAGAAGCTTGTAAGCAGACAGGTGTAGATACTGGCAGTTCAAAGATGGTGGAGAACACCAAAACAGTAAGGTCAGGGGGATACAGGAAAGGCATGGGCAGTGTCTGCTGTATGAACAATGGAGACATTTCTTTTCTGAGAGGTTCCTTAAAACTCAGGCCTTACCTAAACGCTATCAGCATCTACCCCAAGCACCACTTGTAGAGGTAACCGGAAGGAATATGAAGCAAGAGAAAAGTACCAAGATACTATACTTGCAGCAATATACTATTTTTAGCTGATGTACTAGAAAAAATAAATTCAAATGCCATATTACAGCAAGAGGGGGAGACACTTTTACATTTGAGGTCATGGTTTTAGTTAGGAATCTTAGGTTGCAAATGACAAAAAATAAATTTACTTAAAAGAGAACTCTATTGGCTCATATAATTAAACTATAGGAAGAGCAGGGGCAGCTGGCCTTTGGGACATATGGAACTAAGACCTCAGATACAATTATGATTCTATCTCTGCAGTGTAGCTTTGTTTAAATTTTCAACTCCTCTAAAGCAGAAGGTATATGGCTTTCTACTACTCCTGGCTCACTTCCTTTTAGCTTCCCAATTAGACAGGAATGGGCACTTCCCTGATAACTGCAAATTAAAAACACTCCTAGGAAGCAACCCTACTCTGATAACATATCCTGTGCTAACCATTCTGTTCAGACGGATGTTGTTCTGACTTGGTTCATGTGGCCAGAGGGCAGAGTCTGTTACCAGAAGAAAATCCAGGCAGTTGAAGCAAAGAAACACTGATCTCAGGGGAGACTGGGGAGGGGGAATCAAAGGTCACACAAAAAGAAACAAATAAACAAAAAACAAATTTCCATTCTCTGAGTCCTCTGTGAACTTCCAGAATATCCCAAGAACCTCTGCCTGCTCTAGATACTATTTCAAGGACTTATAAAGCAATTCCTGCCTCTTGCCATTTCCACTTTCCCTTGGGTGTATCCTATTAAATCATAGCCCCAATGAGGTTATATCATGCTGTGGTATGATTCCAAGGGGTGTAATAAAAAATATGAACCAATCTTATCTTTTTTTTAATTCCTCAAATATTGGTTCATTAGAAAAGTTACAAATTTCCAGCAGTGGAATTGCTGGGTCAAAAGGCAGTTCTATTTTTAGTTTTTGAGGAAATTCCAGACTATTTTCCACAGTGGCTGCAGCAGTTGCATTCCCTGAAACACCAATTCAAAAGAACCTATGCACCCCAGTATGTTCATAGCAGCACAATTTGTAATAGCCAAGTGCTGGAAGCAACCTAAGTGCCCATCAGTCAATGAGTGGATAAAAAGATTATGGTACATTTACACAATGGAATACTACACAGCAGAGAGAAAGGAGTGCCTACCCTTCACGATAGCATGGATAGAACCGGAGAGCATCATGCTAAGTGAAATAAGCCAGGCAGTGAATGACAAATACCATATGATCTCACCTATAAGAGGACCCTAATCAACAAAACAAACAAGCAAGCAAAATATAACCAGAGACATTGAAATAAAGAACAAACTGATAGTAACCAGAGGGGGGAGGGGGATGACAGGGAAAAGGGGAAGGGTCTTTACGGAACATGTATAAAGGACCCATGGACAAAGCCAAAGGTGGGTAGGATTGAGGGTGGGAGCTAGGGGTGGGTGAGGCAGGAGTGTGTGGTGGGGGAAAGTGGAGATAACTGAGCTTCAACAACAATAAAATAAAATATAAAATAAATAAATTAAAAAACTTAAAAAAGAAAAAAAGTTACAAAGGTACAAATCTCCATACTGCCTAGTTAATAACAGCTATTCAGCTACTTTAAAAAGAAGGGTGTAATATCAAATATCAAATAATCAGTCTTCAACCAAAGATTAGAATGAGAAATAGTTTAAAAATGCTTGGGAAACTCTGCAATTGTTCTTTCATCATTTCCAAATAATCATTACCATTTATATTCCTCAGAAATCCTCCAGACAGCAGCAAGATTGACCAGCCTTTTCTGGGAAGGGAGAGTCTGGGCTATTTGCTTGTGAGGGAGCAATCTCTTTAAGAAAAAAAAAGAACATTTAAACTACGTCTACTAGTGATGTGACACACATAGCAAGTAGTTGCATGCTAATCAGGCTATCACCTTTAATTAGGGTTTGGGGAGGCTGAGTTCTTCAGTCTTTGGAAATGAGCACTCATGATCAAAGAGCTCCCTTCTTTAAATAATTTAAATAGATATCTATTTTAATTAAAGTAGATATTGAATATTGGATATGAAAATGGCTGCCTTTTTTTAACCTTTAGATTTAGCGGCTGCCAGTTAAATGAATAGGTCCCTGTACAGAAGGAAACAGCATCTGGTGTGGTTCCTCTTAAAGGCTGAGGATCAGCACACACACAGCTGGAGACCTTCTGTGATTCCAACGGCTCCCTTGGATGGAGCAGGTGGGAGGAACCCCTTCCAGAGTCTCCTGTGGGTCACTGTACAAGTCTCAACAGCTGACAGAAGACAAACCAATATGGCTCAGAGGGAGAGGGAGAGGGAGAGGGAGAGGGAGAGGGAGGCTGGATAACACAGAGCAAATTTTACTTAGTTATGTTTCCCGATTTCCATGTGCCCACGGACTTCCTTCTATTCCTCCTCCTCCTTCTTTTTAAATGTTTACAGCTCCTGATTAAACTCACCAGTCCAAGGTGATTTCATTCATCTAGCATTTCATTGAAGTGGAAAGGATAGATTAAATTTCACTGCCACTAATTTTACAGGTAAATTCCATTAATCAATGAAAATGTTCATGAAAACCCATAAAAATAAATCCAGGCAAATTCCCTTCTAGATGTTTGTGAAAACCCAACAGCCTGCTGTGGCCTGCCTCCTCTGAGGATTCCCTGCGAATTCCCATTCACTGAATCAAATTTGCATCCTGTCCCTCTCGCACACTCTGCTCAACATCTCCTTGGCTCCACAGGTCCAATGCCCATGCTCTGAGTAATTCTTTGGCCGTCCATTACCAACTTAACTCTTGGCATCTTCTTTGAGATGGGCCGTCACGGTTGCTTTCCGGCTTTGTGTACTGCCCACTCGGGCATGGGTGGCCCTGCCTTTCAATCACAGGTTCCCAGTGCAGGCTGCCTTCTTCCCTGCCCTGCTCGGCCTTTACCTCACAGAAGGAGGATCTTGTACAAAGGGGTCGGACACCATGTAAACAACACTTTTGTTACAGGAAAATAAAAATAAATAGAGGTTAGGACTTCCACACAGTTAGATAAGGCAGTGCAAGGAGAATATGGATGGGACAGGCAGAGGCAGAGGGTGGCAGATACAGGGAGGAGCAAGGTGTTTGAAGAATGGCAGTGATTTAGGGTGGTTAGTGTCATGTGAGTGTCAGAGGGCGGTCTGAGCTTAACCACGGTAATGAAGAAGATAGAAGAGAGGGTGGAAGAAGTCTCAAAGCAGGAGGGTGTTCGATGTGAGAAACATTAAACATTTTTTTCAAGACATCCAGGAGGTGGAGATACAATCCAGCTGGGCTTCTGTTTTTCCTAATACCAGCAAATTGATGTGTGGCTGAATATAGAACTGATATATGCACGGCAACGTGATGATAAGTTTGAAACATTTTCTTTTGAAACTAACCTACAGTACTCGGTTAACTCTGGGTACAAAGTTTGGGCTAAAATAAAAGTAAAGTTTGTTTTAACAGTTGTATCGGATTGCAAAATGAAGCTTAGCTGGCAGATTCTACGTCAATTGCACACAAACATGCCACATGACCTTGTGTTAGAATAAGCCTCTCAAATGACTGAATGTACTATGAACTGAGCAAGTATTGGGTTCTTTTCTAAATGTCAATATCAGGCAGCTATCAAGATTACCATGTTTCCACTGGAGCTCAGGAAAACACTGACACTAGAAGTAAATAGGTCATTCTCGGTCACTGCTCAGAAGCTCAGCTTCATTCTTTGCTTTGCCACAATGAATTGCATAATAAAATTTTAACAAAAGTAAAGAGCAAGTCAGGCCTATTCATATAAGGTGCAGAATAAGTGTCTTTTATGATGATCCTACCTCCCAAAACACTGGCCATCCTGGTACATATATATACCCATCAGAGAAGGATTCGTTCTGTGCGGGGGGGAAGGACTGTGCAAGTTCTACTCCTGTCCTTGGGGAACATTAAGAGATAAAAGTTGACTGTGTGTTCCCTGAACACTCCCATAGCCATCTGAGCTTTTTACACCTAAAATGCTCTCTTCTTCACCTGTTTTGCTACTGCCCTTTCCCAAATTCCATGACTATTACACCTCTGTTAAACATCAGAAGGAAAGAATGAGAGTTGTAGTGTTTAAATGGTGCCACCTCACTGCAGAAGAGCCCTACCTCACAGAAGGGGATGATCGAGTATTTGGCCAAAATAGTTTGCCCTAATCCCTGCAAAAGAGAAAGTTTGGAGAATGTCATAATCTGCCACCTTGTGCACTTTGCAGAGTGACCCTTTATTTTTGCTCTCTGTGGATGGATCTACCTTGGCTCAGTGTTGCAGTCCAGCCCCAAATCCCTTGCATGGAGATTCTGAGCTGAATCCAACATATCAGAGACTATTAATCCATCTTGCATTCTCTATACATCCTGACTTTTTTTTTGGACTCTAAAGAAAACTTTGAAGTCAACAGAGCCAAGTGATTGTTGATTAGTGGCCAAGGGAACATTGAGATATTTCTTTGTGAGTGCCTCACCCCAAAGACACAGGAAAGCCAAAGTAAGGACCTCTGTGGATATCAGAACCTGAGTCTGGGTAATATGAACAGCTGGCCTTGGGACTCTGAATTCCTCCTAAAATGCACTGTTATGACCATGTGATAGTTCAATAATAATATTCTTTGGTGACAGCAGTGTGATCGCACAAATCCAGGTCCCCAGCTAAAGCAGAGAACTTGGATACTGGTAATGCTTACCTATGGGAAGATTCTTCTGCCACGTGCACATTGACAGTTTTGAAGAACTAGCCGTAGTTCTTCCCAGCTCCGTTACAGCACACATACCACCAGGATTCATTGTCTTTGACAGGCATTAGAATCACTGGAGTTCCTTTAAGACACTACTGTCACAATGATGCCACAGTGCTTTAGACATTTTGTTTATTAGCGTGTGTATGTGTAGCACTAGATGCTTGTTTTATTTTATTCCCTCTGTTTTGCAATAAACTGTTGTGGCAGGGGTGGCCTTTTTTGCTGCATTGCTTGTAAGTATGCCCTGAAGCGAAAAGCATGGGCATGTCCGATGAATATGGCGAGATAACTGTGTCAAATGCTGCTGGAGAGAGGCTGGTATGTGTCTATTAGCAAAGAAGTCTGAGGCTCCCACATGAATAAGTGTGTGGTGTGTGTGTATGCATACATTCATGTGTGTGTGAGTGTGTGTGTGAGGGAGAGGGAGAGAGAAAGGGAGAGGGGAGGGAGAAACCTCTGTGGGACATTTACTGCATGCTTTCATTCATTCATTCATGCATGCATGCATGCAACAGGTATTTTCTGAGCCAATGTGCCAGGTGCAGGGGATAAAACAAACAAAAAATTAAGGTGACTACCCATGCCCTTACAGAGCTTATAATCTAATAATAAATAAAGCTATTACTTATATGGTAGGCAGTATCAGATGGAAAGGAAATACAGTGTGCTGGGTAATGTTAGGTTAAATAATAATGAAATGAATTTGGTTAGAGGTTTTGGAAAGCAAAGTTATAATTGTGTACTCAAGCATATTTAGGGATATTGTAGATATTGTATTTTCCTGATAAAAGTAGAATCAATCAAGTCAGTAGATTAGATGAAATTGTTTTTGTCAGAGGAAGAATAAGTCTTGATTATAAAAATATTTAGAAATTAAAGATAAAACTGTACAAATGGGACCATGCTGGGTAGCTCAGTTGGTGGATCATAGCCCTCATATACCAAGGTTGTGGGTTTAATTCCTGTCAAGGCACATACAAGAATGAATGCATAATAAGTGGAACAACAAATCAATATTTCCCTCTCTCTCTTTCTCTCTTCCTTCTTCTCTTTCTACAATCAATAAAATTTTTTAAGAGTAAAAAAAAGTACAAATGGTACTGCACTTACCTTGATGGGAGAAATCCTGAGGTGCAGTATTGCCGTGCAGGCGCTCGGGCAGGCTGGAGAAAGAGACCAAATGATGAAGGGCTAGGTAGATGGGTGAAAGAAGCATGCTCAGAGCCTGCGTGCTTGAGGATCTATTGAGCTTGGTGCATGTCATTGTGTCCCCTGCATATGCACCATATGGCACAGGCATTATTAGCCTGACTAGAGAAGCTTGTCTGCTCCACCAGTCATCCTTGTTGACTCTTTTATATGAGGAATTTCTGAGACTGAGAGGAAGCAGAGGTCATTTTCTAGGTGGTGTTACTGAGTTAGTTAGAGTTGCTAGCTATTTTGGTAGCCTGATGTTTCAGTTGCTCTTCAAACCCATTGCCTCTCAAAAGAGGACATAGTGGACACTGTAAGGGGCAGACAAAGAATGGATACATACAGGGTGGGGCAAAAGTAGGTTTACAGTTTTTCATGTAGAAAATAAGAATACAAGAATAAACACTGCTTCACATACTCACAAACCTACTTTTGCCCCATCTTGTAGATTAAGGAGCCAAAATCTTGATAAAATGATCCTGTGAGCAGAAACGAGCAACACAAAGTTAGGAAGGTCAGCATCTTGGTAAAAGGATATAAAAGATTTGGTGGACTGAATACAACTGAGGTGTAGATGCCCCCAATTCCGTGATATAAACTGCCACCTTAGTCAATTCAGGAGGCTATAACAAACTCCTGTAGACTGGTGTCTTAACAACAGAACTTCCTTTCTCACAGTTGTGGAGGCTGGGAAGTCCCAGATCGAGGCACTGGGTGATTTGGTTCCTGATACAGGTCTGCTTTCTGACTTGCCAGACCACTGCCTTCCCACTGTGTGCTCACATAGTGGACGGAGACAAAAAGATCTGGTTTCTTTCTTTCTATTAGGGCACTAATCCCAGCCTGTGGGCCACATACTCCTGACCTCATCTAAACCTAACTACTACCCAAAGGCCTCACCCCCAAGTTAAGTGGTTTCAAGATGTTGAATGTTGGGGGCCACAGTATTCAGTCCACAGCAACTGCAGTAAGTATTTTTGTTTAAGTGACCTGACATGGAGTCACTTTGGCAGGGTAATCACTGCATTTATATGTCTGTATCTAGAAGAGACTACTTGCTGTCTCTCAATATCTCATTGTCTGTTGTTCAAAAACAATGGAGTACCTAGTATTTAGAAGTGAGTTGTTCAATTTCCACATATTTTGCAATTTTCTAGATAGTTTTCTAATTGATTTCTAGTTAATTCTGTTATAGTCTAGAACATACGAGGCCAGTCCAGAAAGTATCCAGCCACATACTATGAAAAATAGAGACATTTATTGAAGAAGATACAAGAAACATTGGACGTAAGACAATGATGCCTCAGTCCCCTTCAAAGTAGGCACCTTGGGACGTCACACTGTTCTCCCAGTGTCTCTTCCACTGTTCAAAACACTCTGTAAAATCCTTTGTTAGAATCACCAACAGCTGCCCTGTCATGTTACCCTGAATCTCATCGACAGTCTGAAATCTCTTCCTTTCAAAGGTGATTTTAGTTTGGGGAAAAGCCAGAAGTCTTTGTTGATTGCAGCCCGCATACATTTGACGTTCTCAGGCGTTCTGCTTGTGGCAGGCCTTCCAGAACATGGATCACTTTCAACAGATTCTCGACCATCTCTGAAGTGTGTGTGCCACGCTTTCATTTGCACTCATTTCCAAATCATCCAAAAGGTTTCCACAGAAACTCTTGACCAGGCTTAGGGTGGCATGTGCGTGTGTCCGTGTGAGGTGGGAATGGTTGAGTCACTAGTGTTATGAGTTTAGGTGGATTTTGGAGTTGTTGTGATAATGATTGTCAGTATGTCATAGGCTTCAAATGATCTAGGATTACTTTTTATTTAGCACGTGGACTGGTTTGCCAGAGGAATTTTCTAAAATATCTGCTCCACCCTAACTTTTGAGTCTTCCCTTTGATCTCTTCCTCAAAAAGGGTCTCTCTGCATGCTCTTTCCCCTCCTCGTGAAGTAAACTGCTCTTGCTTGTTACTCAATGCTCATTAGCCAGGTGGGTGGGTCGCTGGCATTCTCCGTTGTTCCAAGTCTTAGTCTTAGGCAGGCACTGTGTTCCTGAGCCTTGGGCCTTCCTCAGGGATGGTACTCCACTCCTAGCTGTAGATTTGGGCCAAGAAGTTATTTCTTCTATCCCTCTCTCAGATGTAGAGGGTTTTGTTTTGTTCCCTTCAACAGTGTAAGTATCTTATTTCATAGAAGATATAAGGGAAAATGATCTGTGCTTCAGCCCAATGCCCTTGCTGCTCCAGGCCTATCTCACAATGGACACACTTTTTAGGACACTTGTTGATCTTTTGTGTGAGCTCCTGGTCCTTTGCAGAAAAGCCCATGATGAGGGGAAGTTCTCCATGGGTTTGTGTTCTCCAGGTTCTATATTCTTTTGCCAGCCCACAGTTGGCCTGTAGCAATTCATTAAAAAATTAAGTTGAATTTTTACCTGTGACAGATGGTATCTATGTCATGTAAGCAAGTGCTCATGTCCTAACTCTTCCTGGATGGCTAACCTTACATTTCAGGCAGGTTGGCTATCATGAGTTTCCTAAAGGGCTCAGAAAAGTTATGAATTTTCAGATTGTTTAACATTTCTGCTGCTGCAGTTGTTATTGTTTTAAATGCAGGAGGGGCGCTCTTTGCAGCATTCTACGTCCTAAGTGGAAACTTAAAGTCCCAGAATACACAATATTTAGCTGGGCATGTGACCAGTCGGTATCAAGACTCTATTTCCTGGCCGCTCTTATGGCCTAGCCTGTCCAATTACATGTAGCAAGGAAGTTATGAAATGGTAGCAAATATTCTTAAAGGGAGAGGGAACATGCTCTTTTCCTTCCCTTTCCTTGTTCTGCTGACTCAAATGCAGACATCAGATCTGGATATGATGCAACCATACTGTAGCATGATGTTATTTAGGAAAAGAACCCAATCATGGTATTATAACAAGATAGCAGGTACCTCATATAAGCATTAGGTTACCTATATGGATATTCACTTGAAAAGAAAAAAATTAAATAACCTTTAACTTGTTTAATTTACTGACTATTTTCTTTAATTGATGAAGCTAATTCTAATATATGAGTAGGGACTCAAAAAAACCCCAGAATTATCTTCTGGAATGTGGGCCCCTTGTAGTATAGGTGTTGCTATGAGAGGCTGTGTTCGGCTTTAGTAAATTTTCTTTGAAGACTCTTTCATTGTGTTTGCCAATTTAATGATGGATGATTCATGAGCACACATACCCTCCCCATACTGAGTGTTCATCAACTTTTGACCTCCGTGCCCCACCCTCCCTATTCACCTGATCTCACCTCAAGTAACATTTTTTTTGTTTACCCAGATGTAAAAAGTCCTCAAAGGGAAATGATTTGCTGATAAGAAAGAGGTGAAACAAAAAACAGCAGAAGCACTTAAAAGCATCTAAATTGATGAGTTCAAAGACTGTTTTGAGTAGTGCAAAAAACAATCTCAATAGGTGTATTGCATCAGATGGAGAGTACTTTGACGGTAACTGAAGTTTAAACATGTAAGAATAAGTACACAATTTTTTATAAATAAATTCTAGATTTTTTGGGTCCCCCCTCATATAAATTTTACAAACATTCAGTGATGAACAACTGGCATGAAGATGAGGCAACATTCCGAGTACCAGTCTGCTGGTTATCAGATCTGGTGCAATAGACTCTCTGTCTCCATCCTCTCATCTTTAGCTCTCAGCATCTAGCTCAGGAGCTCACACATCACTGGTGCTCAATAAATATACAATAATGAAAAATATAGGCATGCCATCTGACTATGACTTCTCCTGATTGCACATTTGCACTGCTATTTTTTGTATTCTTTTTTTTGTATTCTTTTATATAATCATGATATATAAGTACCTCCTCACCTGTACCATTTAACCCTACCTCCAATCTTCAGTCAGAGATACATAATTAACAGGATGAATTATTGTTCTTTCCTTTGGTTTTTCCCCTCTTAGGAATGTAAGGGGAACGGAAAAGGCAAGGACATATCTATAAGGGAGAGGAAGATGAGAAGCAGGGAGCTAAAAAAATCATAACTGAAAATATGGCCCCTGATGAATCAGAGGTGTCTCCAAGTCATCTACGGGGATAACTTGTTGATTCTGGTTGAGTGTTGGGCTATAAAAGTGTTCTTGAAAGAAATATTTCCTTTTATTCTCCAGAAAGCTATTATCTTTCAGTTATTTATATCCCATGCCAAAGAGGAAAACAGTAAGACAGTTTTGCAATCTGTCACTGGACCTAGTGCAAATGCTTGAAGATCCTACCAAGTAGCCAAATGTGGCCCAAAAGCACCTGTGCCATTTTGGGTAAACTCAAAGTTTCTCAAGACCAGGATCTATATGCCATCTGTTTAAATTTCAAATGTCATACCATAAGGAACATAATATGTGAGATATTTCTTACACCTACAGCTGCTGTTACTGCAAAAATACCAGAAACTAGCAACTTCAGGGATTTAATTGGAAATGAAGGAACTGTATTGAGAAATAACATCTCTTCATGTAAGAAGCAAAGAAAAGGCATGTTTCTCTTTTCTGTGTATTATTAGAGCTTGTCTGCCTTCCTCGGCACATCAGCACTAATGATGCTGAAGTCCATAAAAGATAATTGCCTTGAGTCATTCTCTAGCCCCAGAGAAGGTAAGATTAATAAAGAACATTTGTTATAATTTTGCATCCAATTTATGGAATGGAACCCATAATAAATAACCACATTTAACACAAGGATTCATCAAAGTCAATTTACACATCTAGTTGTTCACTATATGTTAAACCAAACATTTATAAGAATAACTTGGTTTCTTTCTCTGTTTCCCTTTCTTGCTATGAAAGTAAAAATTATTGTTAGATATGGTAATTTTTTGGCTTTTATACAGGTAGCATTGATAGTGATATATGTGACTTCTCAGCTGTTGCTACATGATGTATAATTTTGCACAGCATGTGACTTCTGTCTGGACTAGGAGGAAAGTATTGTTTTAAAAATATAAAACCATTGTCGATAGCCTATTCTTCTCTCAGTAACTTGTCACTTCAGGTGAACATAGTTTGTAAGAGAAGTTGTAGATTTCCACGGACTGTCACCTCTTAATTATTTACATTAAAAGGGACAGAGGCAGTCTAGTACATTAAATTTACAAATTATCTCCAAACATCTTTTTAAAAACATTTTCAATGTACCCTATTTTCAAGCTTTAGCCAACATCATCGCTTTTCCCATTGTTTTATCTACCCACTTCTGCAAGGATAAGATGACTCTCACCCATGAATACCATAGAAAATTCTGCCACTACATAGTCATTTACAAATCTGCGTAGCAGAAACAAATGGATCCACAATCCTATACTGACACAGAATAATTGAGGTCAGAATTATCGGTAATGTATGTAATAAACTTCTACAAGAAAAAGATCAAGGCCATGAATGCTTGGTGGTTCCCACCATGGTAGGCTGAATAATGGCCCCCTTGAAATGTCCATGTCCCAGTCTCCTCCCAGGGGCCTATGAATATGTCACCTTACATGGCAAAAGGGATTTGACAGATGTAATTAAATCAAGGTTCTTGAGATGGGGAGATTATCCTGGATTATCCAGATGGCCCCAGTGTAATTATAAGGTTCCTTATGAGAAAGAGGTAGGAGGGTTAGAGTTAGAAAGATGGAAGTATGAAAATAGATGGAGAGGTGGGAGTGATGCAGGGTCACGAGCCAAGGCATATGAGCAGCTTCTAGAAGCTGGAAAAGGCAAAGAAACAGATTTTCCCCTAGAGGCGCCAGAAGGAATGGAGTGCTGCCAGTGATTCTAGCCCACTGAGACTGATTTTGGACTCTGACTTCCTGAAGTATAAGGTAGTAAATTTGTGTTGTTTTAAACCACTAAACTTTTCATAATTTGTTGCAGTACCAACAAGAAACTAATGCATCCATGAAGCCTGAGTAGCACTTATAATATTTGTTATAGAATATAGAGCCATCGCTTTAAGAAAAGTGAACAAAATCAAAACTTAAGAGGGATTTGAATTAGTGGGAAATTATTTGAAAATGTAATGACTACTTTGCACAACCAAGAGGTCGTGTCACTTTTTGTTTAGTATAATTCGTACTTCCTGGTAGACAAAAATTTGCAAGAGCACGTGTATAACACAAAGAAGTGTCCATCTGTAAAAGCAACCATATTTATACCTGCATTCCTCTTTTAAATATTTGAACAGAACCATGTATTTTTGTTCAGATGTATAAAAATATTCCCATGATGTCAGTTCCTCAGATGAAGACTTATAGAGGGGTATAAATGACATTTTGGATCAAAGTCCCAATTTGAAGACCATACTTAATGAGGTTTCTGGGAGTTGATACTGTCATTATAACGATGGCATCATGTTCAGGGTGACATGTGACTGAACTCTCTCCCCTTCCAACCGTTGTTTTCAACCTTAGAAATTTATTTGTACCATGAGGACAATGCCTAACTTCTTTAAGTTATCTTTTGCCTCTACTTTGGGAACATGATTTCTTTTTTTTATTTTTATTTTTTATTTTTATTGATTATGCTATTACAGTTGTCCCATCTCCTCCCCACCCCCCGCCCTGCATACCCCTTCCCCCCACACTCCCCCTCCTTAGTTCATGTCCATGGGTCATATATATGA
>VMDR010028145.1:0-13275 GCA_007922815.1 Macrotus californicus
TACTCAAAATGATAAAAACCGAGATGAGGTGATAATGTGAGAACCTTTTGATTGTGTTCAGGTGGAATTTGGTCATTCATTATAGATGACATTAGTACTGTATCGCTATAGTTTTATGAGATTTTTAGAAAAATTGTTTTTACTTTTCATTTCCAAGCTCTGAAGATCTTGCAGAAATTTTTGCCTCTCTGTTCCTATCATCACTATGAAGCTACAAGAATGTGGGACAACATCTTAGGCTCTGTAGAATCTCTGAAATGTGCCAAGAATTAGGGAAGAGAATTGCTCTAGAATAAGTAGAGATACACCAGAGAACTAACAGTCCTGAGGGTCTCCGGCAAGTATGAAAAGGAGTAAAGGTAAAGAATGCAGTGATTAACTAGCAATAACTTATTTATAGCATGGAACAGGCCTTGGTACTAGTCTTCAAAAAAATTTAAACGTATTTCTTCCAAATCAGTAGAATTTGAAGAGACTCCCTTGAACATGAAATGTTAGGGCCTTTCGTGGTATGTCTCACACAGAGTACCACTGTGTTATTCCTTGTTTTGACCCTGATTTGAAAGATCTCATTGCAGCCTTTGAAAATGATGCTTAAAGAATGTTGCAGCAGGAAGGACCTAAAAGATTATCTAGGCCAGAATTTTCCAAATCTCGTGTTATGTCAGGATTTGACAGTATGTCCCCTGTTGAATTGGAACTGGTGTGGGTGAGACCCAGGATTCTGTATTTTAACAAGGCCTCCTGTGGTAGGCTGGTGGAGATGGGTTGGAAATCCCTGCTTTGAGGCCATTGCTCTCATTTTCTAGCTGAAAAATCTCAGGCCCAGAGGAGAAAAGTGACATGGCAATCGATATGCACGTTGGCCCTCTTCTCTGTGTGGCAGCCACAGTGTACAGAGTATTTTGAGGTCAAATCATTGTAGCTACAGAGCTCTTAGTTTGTGGACCATTTTCAGATGCTGTTAAGACTAGCGCTTCTGCATGTGAGCCTTGAAGACACTGTTCTGGCACACAGTGTTTCTTGAGCTGTAGCATCGAACGCTTTGCAGGAGCAGGATCCAAGAGTCTCCTTCACGTTAATGTCCTGTGAGTGCGCAGTTAGACACTTCGGAGAAATGCAGAGATATTGTCAGGAACTAGCTCTGAATAAACTCACAAGTGAAGTGCCATATAGAGGACTGTTAGCAAAGTGCTACTTCTGTTAAAAAAAACTTTGTTAAGGTGTAATTGACATTTAAAATGTGCAACTTGATAAAATTTTATATTAATCTTCATTAAGGAAGACATCAGCGTAATCAAGATCATGAACATACCCCAGACCTTCGTACTTCTCAGTGATCCTTCCTCTGCCTCTCACACTCCCTTCCTCCTTCACCCCCAAAGAGCCGCTCCCTGCTGTCATGGGAGGTCGGCTTTGCATTTTCTAAAGTGAGTCAGTTTTACTGATCTTCTCAAAGGACCAGCTTTTGTTTTGGGGGGGGGGTGTCTGATTTTTTAAAAAAGATTTTTATTTACGTATCTTTAGAAGGGAAGGGAGGGAGAAAGAGGGAGAGAAACATCCATGTGAGAGAAAAGAGACCGGTGGCCCCTTGCTCACCCCAGGCTGGGGCCCTGGCCACGACCCAGACACGTGCCCCGCTGACCGGGAACTGAGCCAGCAACACTTCTGTTGGTTCGTAGGCCCAATCCCGAATCCGCGGAGCCACACCAGCCAGGGATGGTTTTTTCCCTAATTTTTTTTGTTTTTAGCTGTGGTCTTTATTACTTCCTTTTTTCTGTTACAATGATGTTGTTTGCTTTTGTTGATCTAGTTCCTTAAGGTGGAAGCTAAGGTTGTTCATTTGAGACTCTTCTTATAGTGCTATTAATTAATTTCCCCGAGTACTGTTTTAGCAGCATCCCATGAATTTTGGTATGCTGCATCTTCATTTGCCCTCTGTGTTCAAAATATATTCTAATTTACTTTGTGATTTCTTCTTTGACCCATGGGTTATTTAGAAGTGTGTTACTTAATTTCCACACATTTTGGGGCCCTCTGGAGAGACCTCTCTGTTGTTGATTTCTAATTTAATGCATGTGTTCAAATAATATAGCGTGTATGACTTGAGTCTTTTTCAGTTTATTGAAACTTGTTTAATATGGTCTCTCTTGGTAAATGTTCTAAAAAATTGTCATTTAGGTCAAATTTGGAAACATTTCAGCCATTATTCAATTTTTTTGGTCCCTCTCCCTCTTTGGATACTCCAATTACGTGTGTTAAATTACCTGAAATTGTCCCACAGCTTACTAATTATTTTTATTACTTTTCTTTTTTTCTTTGTGTTTTTAGGTAGTTCTTATTGCTGTCTCTTCAGGTTCAGTGATCTTTTCTTCTGCAACATCTACTCTGCCATTAATTCTATCCAGTGTATTTTTAATCTGAGATACCGTGGCTTTCATCTGTAGACGTTTGATTTGGATCTCTCTAGAAAATGTCTTTTATGTCTGTACTTAACTTTGTGTAGCTAGGTAATACAGTGATTGCATCTGTCTTAATGTTTTTGTCTCCTAATTTTAACATCTCTGTCAAGTCCGGGGTGGTTTCAGTTGACTGATTTTTCTCATTATGAGTCCTATTTTCCTGCTTCTTTGCATACCTTCCAGTCTTTGGTTAGATTCCAGACATTAATTTTAACTTGTTTGGTGCTGATTATTTTTATTTTCCTATAAATATTCTTGACCTTTATTCTGGGACAAAGTTAAGTTAACAATTGTTTGATCCTTTTAGGTCTTGCTTTTAAGATTTGTTAAGTGGGAACAGAGGAGTGTTTTATTTGGGGCTGATTATTCCTCACTACTGAGACAAGACCCTTCTGAGTACCCTGCCTAATACCCCATGAAGTACGAGATTTTTGCAGCCTAACTGGTGGAAACAGGCACTATGCCCATTCCTGGGTGACTCTGCCTAATCCTTTTGGAAGATTCTTTACCTGGCCTAAGGTAGTTTTCTTACACATATGCTGGACACTCTGCAAAGTACTTAGTGGGTTGGGGCCTGTGAAGACCCGTGTGATTCTTTCTATCCCTTTTGTTACTACATCTTTCAAATTTCTCTCCTTGGTGTCCCTGGGCTCTCAGCTCTTTTAAACTGTTGACATTTGTCAGGGTCTGCCTGGACACCTACTCCCTGTGCTGTGGTCTGGAAACTGGCAATACGCTGGGGCAGTGCTTGTTACCCTATTAACTTTTCCTTTCTTGCCAAATTTAACGAATTTATTGGTGGTAGCAATTTCTCCCTTGATATTTGTTTGTCAGCCTAATATGTAAATTTGTAATGCTGAGCAATTGGTACATTAAGAATTAATTTAATGTGTTTATTAGACAAATAAAAAAGGCTATAAGTTAAAAAATTTTCATTGAATTGTCCAAATTAAATCACATTAAGTGTGCATATCATTTTGCCAGTTCTTTTTGATTTGGGCCTATTTTTACCTAAAGTGAGAAGTTTAATTAGGCCAGTCACTTTTGCCAAGAACCAAGCATGTATTTTTCACCTGTTGTCTTATAAACATGTCTTTGATAGAGGTGTGTGCACCTTTTAAAAAAAAATTAAAGTTCAGAGGTGTCTACCACTTTTTTTCTCATGCAAAAATAAAACCTCCAAAACAAAATACTTAAGAGAAAGAGGAGGTATTTAATTCTAAAATTTAAGAAATAAATGTTAACCAGTGTCACATAGGTCTGACTTTATTATGGAGTGAGATGTTCATTAAAAATGAATTTCTGAGATTACAGAATTTCAGGGATGAAAAACATTTAGAAATTATCTAATGCTATAATATTTAATAATATTAAAAGTAGATGTGATATTATTGCAATGGTTATTTAGGAAACAGTTTGTCTTTTTAAGAGATATATGCTAAAATATTCCATACATAGTCCTTGTTAGAAATGGAGTGGCACTGGTTGACTTCCAGCCAAGATCGAGGCATAGGTAGACACACTGTACCTCCTCGCACAACCAAAACAAGGACAATAGCAAATTTAAAAACAGAAAACAACCAGAACTGCCAGAAAATTGAACTGTATGGAAGTCTGACAACCAAGGAGTTAAAGAGGAAACATTTACCCACACCGGTAGGAGGGGTGGAGACGGGCAGCCGGGGAGGAGAGGATGTGCGGCAAGGCAGCGGCTGGAGGACCGAGGCGGGCAGTGGCTGGTGAAGTGGGCAGTCCCACATTTGTGTGCAGATAAACCAGGAGGAACAACTGGGGAGCAAGACAGACGGCGCACCCCAGAGTCCCAGTGCGGGGAAATAAAGCCTCAAACCTCTGACTGAAGACACCTGTGGGGGTTGAGGCGGCCACAGCAGGAGAAACTCCCAGCCTCACAAGGGAGCTCATCGGACCCACAGGGTCCGGAACGTACACAAGCCCACCCACCCAGGAATTAGCACCAGAAGGGCCCAATTTGACAGTGGGTAGGGGGGAAGTGACTGAAAACCGGCAGAGAACTGAGCAAGCGGCATTGTTCCCTCTCAGACCCTCCCCCACACACAGTGTCACAACGCAGTGACGTGGGTTGCCCCGCCCTAGTGAACATCTAAAGCTCCGCCCCTTACTACATAACAGGTTTGCCAAGACAAAAAAAAAAAAAAAAAAAAAAAAAAAAAAAAAAAAAAAAAAAAAACAAAAAAAAAAAAAAAAAAAAAAAAGGCCCAAATGAAAGAACAGATCAAAGCTCCAGAAAAAATACAACTAAGCAACAAAGAGATAGCCAACCTATCAGATGCACAGTTCAAAACACTGGTAATCAGGATGCTCACAGAAATGGTTGAGTGTGGTCACGAAATAGAGGAAAAAGTGAAGGCTATGCTGAGTGAAATAAAGGAAAATGTACAGGGAACCAACAGTGAAGGGAAGGAAACTGGGACTCAATAGTTTGGAACAGAAGGAAGAAATAAACATTCATCCAGAACAGAACGTAGAAACAAAAATTCATAAAAATGAGGAGGCGCTCAGGAACCTCTGGGACAACTTTAGGTGTCCCATTATCCAGATCATAGGGATGCCAGAGGAAAAGAGGAAGAGCAAGACGTTAATCAGGCGGCAGAATACAACTCTGACGTTTTCTATTGCTGCTGAGTTGTTAGCATGTTTGTAAAGGCTGCCACTTTTAAGTGGCGTGAAATTCAGTAATACACAGAATTGTGAAGTTAATGCAAGTCTCTTTTTGGCATCTTCTTTAGAGAACTTTGCCTTTTCTGCCTGATTCAGTGCCTCAATCAGAGGACCTTGCGTTAATAGGCTCTACCAATGTCATAGTTTATAATGGGTATCTTTTCTAATATTACTTATATTTGACTCACAGGAATGAAATTTTTTGGTGGGAAAAACTATTTTGGGGTAGATACCTTTCTATTATCTTTTAAGTCATACCAGTGAATTGCCATTTTCTCTGTTGGTAAAGTTCATCTGGTTGATTACAAAATTTATTAAATAAAAGACATTTGTACAGTTACTTAATGATCAGTGATACTTGCACTTTATGAGCCTTATGCCTTAGGTTCTAACGTGACTTCTGTGTCAAGTTATCAATTGAAGAACAAAATGAAGATTAGGGGCAAAATATATAGAAAACGAGATGTTTGTACCCATGGTTTTCACTGGTTTGCCTTTCTTATTCTCACTGAAGTATCATTTCTATACAGATGACTTTAAAATTTGAGTTACCAGTCCTGCCCCTCCAATCAGGCCTTTGGAATTGCCCTGTTTGGATGTCTTGTAGTCTTCCCGAATTCAGCTGAACTTACTGTCTTTCCTCTTAAAATGGTCTTACAGTGCAGTGTCCTAAATGTGTCAGTGATATATTTCCCTAGTCACTTAGGAAAATCACAACAGTTGTTGTACACTTTGATGAAAATGTTTTAATAGTATTTATTAACTCAGTAACCATTTATTGAAAAATTGCTATACAAGGAATTGGAGGTGTACAGATAAAGACAATACCTATTGTCAAGGAATTTATAGTCCTGTTAGATGGAGACAAGTAAAAAATAGTGTAACTGGTTACTAAGCACTGTGGTTAATAAACACAGCATGCATAGGATGTTGTGAGGACAGAGAGTGAGGCACCTTCCTGAGGATGCAGTGCAGGGAGGAAAAAAGGGGAAGCTTGAATTACAGTTTTGAAGACCACACGACAGTAAAATAATGTAAATTTGGGAGAAATGTTGAAAGGCATGACTTTTTCAGGAAATAATTGACAATATATGAAACTTTGAAGAATGATTCTTTTGATCCAGCAATCTAAGGAAATAAGAGAAAAATTTTTATATGTAAAGGATTTTTTAAATAAATCTTTTTTAATTGTAGTTTTAAGAAATAGCACAGATCCTGTGTACCATTTGCCCAGTTTCCCCCAATGGTAACATCTTGGAAAATTGCAGTGCAATATCACAACCAGGATATTGATACTGATACAATCATGATATAGAACAATTTTGTCACTGCAAAGATCCCTCATCACGTTGCCCTTTTATAGTCCTTCAGCCCTCCACCCCTGACTCCTGGCCACCACTGATATATTCTCCATTTCTGTAATTTTGTACGTTCAAGGACATTATGTAAATGGAATCATACTGTGTTTGACCTTTTAGGATTGGCTTTTTCTCATCTCTGGAGATTCATCCAAGTTGTGTGTATTATTAGTTTGTTCCTTTTTATTCCTGAGTTGTATCACACGATATGGATGAATACAGTTTGTTTAACCATACACCTGCTGAAGGACAGCTGGATTGTTTCTGGTTTTTGGCTCTTATGGTTAAAGCTGCTATGAACATTCATGCATAGGTTTGTATGAATAGAAGTTTTCATTTTTCTGAGATAAATAAAATGCCCTGGAGTTTGGTAGCCGGGTTGTATAATAGTTGTATGTTTAATTTTTTTAAGTATGTTTTATTGATTATGCTATTACAGTTTTCCCAATTTCTCTCTCTTTATTCCCCCTCCGCCCTGCATCCCCAACCCTCCAGCATTCCCCCTCTTAGTGCATGTGCATGGGTTGTACATGTAAGTTCCTTGGCTTCTACATTTCCTATACTATTCTTAACCTCTCCCCATCTATTTTACGCCAACCAATTGTGCCTCTTATTCCCTGTACCTTTCCATTCTCCCCCCACTGAAGAACCTCCATGTGATCTCCATTTCTCTGATTCTGTTCCTTTTCTAGTTGTTTGCTTAGTTTTTGTTTCATTTTTTTAGGTTCAGTTGTTGATAGTTGTGAGTTTGTTGTCATTAATAGTTGTATGCTTAACGTTTAAAGAAATTGCCAAACTTTTCCATGGTAGCTGTATCATTTCATACTCCCACCAGTACTGTATGAGTACAAAGGATGTCCTTTTTATTTTTTAATTTTTAAATTTACTTTTAATCCTCTCCTGGGGTTATGTTTATTGATTTTAGAGAGAGAGGGGAGGGGACAGATTGAGAGAAACATTGATGAGTGAGAGAGAAACATCAATCGGTGCCTCCTGTACATGCCTCAGCCAGGGCTCAAACCCTCAACCTCGGTGTGTGCTCTGACCGAGAATTGAACCCACAAACTTATGGTGTATAGGATGATGCTCCAACCAACCAAGCCACCCTGCCCAAGAAGGATGTGCTTACTGTTTTTAGGAAAGAAAATAATATAACCACCCAGCAAAAATGGAATAATTAGGTATTGATTATGCACCTATGTCATGGAATACTGTGTGAGTCAACAGTAATGTTTATACATTGAATTTTGGGGGGTTAATAATGGAAAATGGTTATCTTAAGTAGAAAAGCAGACTAAAATACTGTCACCTCCATGAGTCGTGCGTGTATGTTCTTTGGGCTACTCTATGTGCTCTGCGCTATTGCCATGACTGTTCTGTGCTTCCAGTTTGTACTCAATCCCTTCACCTTCTTGTCCATCTCCCGACCCCTTCCCATCTGGCAACTATCACAGCGTTCTCTGTATCCGTGATTCTGTTTCTGTTCTGCTTATTTGTTTGTTTTTTAGAATCAACTGTTGATAGATACGTATTTATTGCTGTGTTAGTGCTTACATATTTGATCTTCTTAAAGACCCTTTAACATTTCATGTAATACTGGCTTGGTGGTGGTGAACTCCTTCAGCTTTTTCTTGTCTGGGAAGCTCTTTATCTGTCCACTTCTCAATGATAGCTCTGCTGGGTAGGGTTCTCTTGGTTGCAGGTCCTTGCCTTTCATCACTTTGGACAATGGTGTGGGGATTGCCTGAGGGAGTGGTGGGCCTGGGTGAAGAGCGGGTGGGGGGAAAACTGGGACAACTGTAATAGTGTAAACAATAAAATGTCATTTAAAAAATTAAAATAAAACACTATCACTTCAAGTAATAAGTCCATAGAAAATAGAGAAATGGTTCATAATTGAAAGTTTTGATCAAGGATGTTTATGACAAGTATATGTTGAAGGATATTTATATTTAACTTGATTCTCACTTCTAATAGCTGATGGTACCCTTCAGAGAAAAAAGAGAGAATATATTCTTCTCTAATCCTTGTTAATGACACCGTTGAAGGGTTTGGGACGTTCTCTGTCTAGGAAACTGATTACTTTTTATGAGAGCCAGTATAATAGCCTTAAGAATACCTGATCTTGCAGTTTAGTGGATACAGTCAGGGTGCCTGATCCTGCCTGTTTTTCTTATCATTCCACCATGGGAATATATAAATGTCCTCATTCTTTAAAGTTCTTATCCTTTCTCCTTAAACATACATACTCATATCTGACATAGAACTGCATCTTGTAACTAAGGACTCTTTCGCTTTTCTTCGGTAGCTCTGGCTTTCATTTCCCAACTACCTCTCTGCTTCTGGTAGTTCAGGCCCTCTCCCAGTTCTTTTGCCCCTCTCTCGCAAAACTGATCCTTTCTTTGTGGATAAATGGGATTATCTGTCTTGACAGACCGTATGATCTGGCCAGCCTTTCCACCTGGTGCTAGTATTTAATATTAAACAAATTTAAAATATATATATTCTTTTAGTTCTATTTAAATACTATTGTTGTAATAACTATTTTTTCTGTTTTTTATTGAAAATGTTAACTATTAGGTTCAATCACATGAAATTGATGTAATGGTTGAAAATGGCAATTTCATATTCTTCAGATGAATATTACTTTAGCTTTATGGGTTAAACACCATTTTATTAAGTTAACCTGAGAATTCAGTCACCCTATAGGCTGTTGCTTCAGTACATAATGAGCACCAGACGGTGATTTTGGGAATTTAGAATTTTTAAAAAAGATTTGATTGATTGATTGATTGATTTATAGAGATAGGGGAAAGGATAGAGAAAAAGAGGGAGAGAAACATCAGTCAGTTGCCTCTCATATGTGCCCCAGCTGGGACCTGGCCTGCAGCCCAGGCATGTGCCTTGAGCTTTGCTGGCCGGCTCGCAACCAAGTGAGCCACGCTGGTCATGGTGGAGTTTAGAATGTTTTCATGTGGATTTAGTATCTAGCCTTTTGAAGTTTTTGCCTTGGAGTATGTACGTCATCAGTAATGTTTCTAAGTGTCAGTCCCTTCCTTCTGCTTCTGAGTATGTTTAATCTGCCAGTGTTTAAATAGCATTGCAGTGTCCTTGAGTTATGTGGTTCTTTTAAGCCCAAGCCATTTGATAGGAAGAATTGAGGAGACATAAGAAATGTAAACCCCAAATGGTATAGCCTAGCTGTGAATGCAGGTAACCTGGAAGACACATCAGCTTGCTTTGCTACCATCATTGCAGAGCTAAGGCCCTGGACCAGTGGCTTTCTACCCAGGCTCTGTATCGGGTGCCCTAGAATTCTGATAAAACTGGGACCTGGGTAACAGTATTTTTAAAAGCTCCTCTTTATGATTCTAATGGTCAGCCCAAGTTGAATGCCTCTGTTTTAGACCACCTTTGAAAGCAAAGAGGCCAGAAATATCTACAGACTTGGAAAATATCACTGTAGTGACTCAAAGACTAATCTTTGTGCAGTATGGGAAGCACAGCTGGGTTTTTTCTCCCTATGAGTCACATCTGAAGAGGGAAGTTGTTAAAACAGTTACCTTCAACAGTGAAGAACAATAGTATATAATTATGGGGTTTAGAAAAGTGTAAATGCAGTTTTTGTGAAGACTGAGGCTAAATTAAAAAATGGTAAGACAGATTATCAAGGCAATCATCATCATGGATAATTTGATAATAGTTAACTTGAGATAATGTGATGAGAATGTCACTTTATCTCTGTGATCTTCCTCCCCAAAACCCAGAACTCCAGCCTCACCATGAGAAAAGCAGACAGAGCCCAATCATGGGGCATACGACAAAATACCTTATCAGTACTTCCCAAAACTGACAAGGTCATCAAAAACAAGGAAAGTCTGAGAAACTGTCACAGCCAAGAGGAGCCTAAGGAGACCTGACAGCTAAATGTAATGTGCTATCCTGGGTGGGGTCCAGAAACAGGGAAAAATAACGAAGTATGAATAAAGTATGTGTTTTAGTTATTAATAAAGAACCAATAATGGTTCATTAATGTTGACAGATGTGTCATACTAATGCAAGTTGTTCATATGGAAAATAACACAATAATAAAAAACAATACAAAAAGAAACTGATTTGCGTACTCACAACTGTAGACCCACTTTTGCACCACTCTGTATCTCTGAAGTTGGGAGGACGAGGCCTGCCTGGGTGGCTCACTTGGCTGGGAGCGTTGTCTCATACACCAAAAGGTTGTGGGTTCGATCTCCGGTTGGGGTTGTATGGGAGGCAGCTGATCGGTGTTTCCTACATTGATGTTTTTCTCTCTTTTCCTGTCTTTATAATCAGGGAACATATCCTCTGGTGAGGATTAAAAAAAAGTTGTGAGGATGAAACTAGACTATCTTATAAATGAGATGTAAATGGTAATAACTTGGTATTGGTATGTGATGTTGAAATAATTCACAATGTTATAAGCAGTGATACTGAGTTCAGCTATTGAAGCAAAAGTGTTTGAGTTATTATATGAAATGTTAAAGGGACTTATCTAAGAAAAAGAAGATCAAAAATAGGAACAGTAAAATGACAACAAACTCACAGTTATTAACAACTGAACCTAAAACAAAAACAAAAACAAACAAAGCAAACAACTAGAATAGGAACAGAATCACAGAAATGGAGATCACATGGAGGGTTATCATTAGGGGAGTAAGTGGGGAGAGAGAGGTAAAATGTACAGGGAATAAGAAGCATAAATGGTAGGTAGAAGATAGACAGGGGAAGGTTAAGAATAGTATAGGAAATGGAGAAGCCAAAGAACTTACATATATGACCCATGGACATGAACTAAAGACAGGGAATGCGGGTGGGAGGGGTTGCGCAGGGCGGAAGGGAATGAAAGGGGGGGAAATGGGACAACTGTAATGGCATAATCAATAAAATATATTAAAAAAAAGTGTTTGAATTTATTGATACTAAGCAGCGCAAGTAAATGTTGAGTTTCAGTGGAAACAACTGCAATAGCCATTAGATTTTTTTGGATATCTGTCAAAGTAAATTTTGAAGACCTGTTAGAGATGTTAATATTCCAATTGTATAGGAACTACAGTGACTAAAATGGACCGGGCTTTTTACAAACAGGGTCAATTGACAATTTTTAAATGTGGTGTGTTTGTTCTGTATGAAATTAATTATCTGTACTGATGTGTGAAGCCCTGGTCATTTGATTTTGCCAAGCAGTGTAATATTGCTTATTTTATCTACTTTTCCTTGATAAAGTTTTCGTTTTTACCTGTCTCGTGTTTGACCATCATATTCTTGATAGTGTGAGATCATTGTTTCTTTGCTGTTGGCTGTGCTGTATGTTTGCTTTTTTTTTCCTTTTTTTTACCCTGGCTGTATCTTGATCTTCTAAATAACCAAGCATGCTATTTACATGCAACAGATAAGCATAGCCATGTAAATCTTCATTGATTCCCTGAGAGGTGGTGTGTTTTTTTCCTTTCTAAAAATATTTATAATTTTTTTTTGCTGGCTGCCTTAATAATGTTTTCATAAAATATGATGGATTTATAATTCTGTTTAACATGCCTTTCCCTTTTTGTCTTAGCGCTTTGCTTCTAAGTTGCAGATGCGGTGGTTGAACAATACGCCGTGTGGTGTGACAGGTAAATTTCCCAATTTACCTGCCGTAATAGTGTGCTGTGTAATGCCATTCAATCATCTCTGAATTTTACTTGCCTGATTAGTTGAGTGAAGCAGATTTTCAATTTAAATGTAACTTCATCTGCTTGATTAAAAATGTAACAGAACATTATCTGCTGCAAATAAATTTCAGTGGAAGAGATGATTTTGCCTGTTTAAAAATAACATCTGTTTATATTGGCTGGAAGCAGACGATTAATACTTCTCTAATTTCGAGGTTTACCAGTCCAGCTCACCTGTCTCTTTGCATGGGTAGTTGAAATTGATGGCTGTCGAGTATAAACATTTACCTGTTGATGTTTAGTTGATGGATTTCTTTTTTAAGGATAATACAGAATCCCATCATTGGGCATTCATTTATTTGCTGCTCATCAAGATGATTGACAGTTTTGCCAACAACATGGAAAAAGGATCTTTCTTCATGATGCATACGAGAAATATTTTACCCCTCAGTGATGAGTGCCCTATAAAAAAACCCGAGATTCTTGTGAATTCTTTTTTACAGTTGATATTTATTTGAATTCTGAATTTAGAACCCATGAGTATAAATTTAAGTCAGGTGTGTAGTAAATGAGTGTAGGTAGTACTCTCCTATTGGCATCTTTCATCAAGTGATTTTATGTGTAGGCTGTAAGGACAATGGCAGAGAAAGATAGGAAAAACCAAAGTGGTTATTTTTTCCTCCAGCACTTAGCATAATGTTAGGCAAGTAGTCAACCACTCAATAAATATTTATTGAGTTTGAATTAAATGGTAGACCCAAGGTGCATTTGTATTCCACAAAGGCAACAAATTAGGTTTAATTGGGTTAAATATGTAGTTAAAATTGTAGCAAAGGGAGATTATAGAATACTATTTTGTCTCTTTTTTAAATGAAAACTTCCCTTCAAGAGTTTATTAGAATTCTTCTATAAATTTCCTCTAGGGAAAAAAAAAGTCATTATTCACTGTTAATTTTCTAAACTGGTAAGTAAAATTGATTTTAAAAATAGATGTAAAAAAAATTAACACTAGTAAAGCTGCAGTACAATCCGGTGGTTTTTATTATAGTTAGTATATAGTAAAACTGT
>VMDR010028146.1:0-13276 GCA_007922815.1 Macrotus californicus
AAGACTCCTGCATTCTCATTTTAACCTTTAGAACATAAATAAATCCCTCCAAGGACCAGATAATCCCAATGCCTATAACTTTGCAACGCAGGGATTTCTTCAAGCTTCTAGACCTCATCACCCCTTAAAAAGGTAAACACATAGCTCTGGAGTTACTAATGACCTTTTGAACTTGAACTACCTATATTGCAAATTATTTCCAAGCCTTGATTTTAGTGTAGGATCCAATGTTTCAGTAAAAAATAAAAATTTAACTATGCAAAAATGCAAAGATATTTTTCTCTACTATGTATCTCAGATGCCAATGCATGGAAGATACAGGAATTATATTTGGTATTCAGAGTTCATTCCCTCCAAACATATAAATCATCCTCAGTTTCCAGAGATCTCAGTTGTCGTGATCTAATATTTATTTTTAAGAATCCATAAACAAAATCCCATCTATTGGTCTTACTAAATTTCCGGTCTGAGTGTTGGCTTGAACCAATGTCCAATTGAACATTAAGTATAATAAGGTTTGAGATCCAGAGACGATTTCCTTCTGGAAGAGTAAGTGTGAATTGGCAAAGTTCACACTTACGGCAAAGTTAATTTTGTTTTATTTCTTACTATAGCTAACATAGACCCTCATATAACCTTTATAAATAAAATACAATATATTTTCTTCAAAATAAGTCAAAATTCACACTGGTAATAAAGTATAGTTGTATCTCTTCATAGTTTTAATTTGCATTTCTCTGATAGCTAATAGTTTTGAAAACATTTCATAAACATATTGACCATTTAGTTATCATTTTAAGACTTTGATAAAAACTTTATGCTACCTAGGGAAAAAAAACACATATAAATGAAAAACATATTCCGTGTGACATCAAGGGGTTCACGGAACCCTGACATCCTTCCCTCCTTGGACTCTTGGCCAAGGCCTGACCTTGGCTGTTGATGTTTTTTTCCAACTTCATCTCTGCCCCGATTCTGCCCCGCATCTTGTGTCTTGGCAGTCTTGAAAATCTTGAACTGTCCTGCCCAGTATAACTGGCTGTGTCTTATCTGTAGTCCCTTGAAATATCATACCTCCTTCAAACCCCAATTTCTCAACCCTTACTCTCCATTTAATCCTTAGATCACAAATTGTCTCCTCCAAGGAAGTTTTCATTGATCTCTTCAATCTCTGTTTTTTTATCAAGTGTCTCCTAATATCCTGTCCCTACTCTTGTTACCTGTGGGAGGACTCTGTCCCACGGAGCTCTCCCGGCAGCCACAGATGAGGAATAAATTGTCCCAGACATAATCTTATTGTTCCAGGGGGAAAGGAGATGGTGATTCCCTCTAGTGGGGAATGCCCCAAGCCCTTCTCCCAAATGGCTTTTATTGGGAATGGTATGTGTAGGTGTATACAGCATACATGCATAGCTCATCAATCAATGTCAAAAGGCTATAGTCATTGAAAAACAGGTATTATTTGTAAATAACAATGGAAGGGAAACAGAGATTTGTCATAGGTCAGGGTCTGTTAGTCATGCTGATGCCAGAGGGTCTTTAAGACGTGTCATGAGATAAGGAGTTTACTCTTTATGCCTTGAACTTAAACATCCGGTTTATATCAACAGGGCTTATCACTAGGCAGAGCAAGCTTCAAAGGATAAAATGTACATTTTAGGCCTGATTCCCATGGGAATCCTCAGTGTTAGAGTTGGATCATGTCCTCCACCTGTGTTACCTGGTTTTCCAGGGAGACTTACTAGTCCCTGTCAGAGCCTGTTCTCATGGGGCTGTAATCTCCAAAACCACACAGAGTGGTCCCCAACAGTTACCAAAGTTACTATATTCACTATAATTACATGTTTGCTTGTGTGTCTCCCCACGTTGTGAACATCTTGTAGTCAGCCACTGTCATGGTCATGTGTTAAACGGAGTGTGAAGCGTATGGTTGATGCTCAAGTGTTTGTTGAATGAATAAAAAACAAAATATTTAACTTAGAAATTATTTGTCAGTAGTGGTTACTTATTTAGTTCTGAATTTCCAGAATTCAATGGCTAGTGCAGTTGATGTGGTCTGGAAAAAAATTGGATATCCTGGACAATTTGGGAAGAAGGCAGAAGGGAACTGTCTCGTGACAAACTAATGATAATGGTTTAATTTTATTTTGAATTTAATATTAAAGAAGATTTCTCAGCCCTTTTTTTTGTCTTGCTTTTATAGAAGTCTCTTCATATTTGCATAAGGTTCTTACCTCAAAGAAGTAATTTGGTTTTAAGATGTATGCTTGTGTCTGGATAATATAAATTCCATAAGTCAGTTTTCACATTGTTGTTTTGTTTTGTTTTAATGGTACAGACTAGCTGTTTGATAAATCCTGTCAACTGGGGTTGTGGGGGTCAGATCACTGACCAGAAGGTGCCTGAGTAGCATCTAGCATGACAAATGTTATCATCTGACATTAATACTCGGGCTATCTCCATTTTGTTCTCCCAAAAGTCCATAGACAAGCTAAAGGCAGGAATGTGCCAGAAACTAGTCTTTCCCAAGAGCAGGGCAACAATTCTGCCGCCAGCTGTTAAGCTTGTGTTATTCTGTGGAGAGAAAAGGTTACTCCTCAGTTGTGATGAATGTCACATTCTCCCTCACCAGGGAGAGTATAGGCTGCTGGGTATTATCCCATCCAAGCAAATACAGTTCTGTTTTGGAAACAATAATTCCAGCTGGTGTTCAAGTACAAGCCTTCCTTGGACAGGGCTGAATTATCACCCATCTCTGCCCCAAGGCACAGTGGTTTTATCCATTTACTGATTCATCAAATTATATGTTTTGAAGGCTTTAGAGCAAATCCTCAGCTGAGCACACTGGGTAAAGAAAATTGGAAAAAGCATTCATTCCTTTTGAAACATATACTAATGACTATATACAAAAACAGTATTTGTAGTAAGTTCCTTCTGGCCATGTCGCCTTCATCTATTTATTGCTAATGATTTTGCCTTAAGAGTTAGCAAAGGAGAAATAAGAAAAATGTGAACTTATCATTTACTTTTTTCAAATACATCCTCATTATTTTTCTCTTTCTACACGTCAGAATACAGTTGTTCTATTTTCCCATGTTTGCTCCACGAGGAATTCTCTTTTCACCAATGGTTCTTCCCTAGCGCTTTGACCCATTACCTCCATCAGCTTGTTCCTTTTTTCCTTCTCTGTCTTGCTGTGAAAGACTCCCTTCTCTCCTCACATAGATCTTGTCCTACCACAGCACCACAGAGCAGCGATGTCTGGAAGAAATGCTTCAAAAGGCGCATGCATTAAATTTATTCTGCTATTTCTGGGTGATAAGTGTGACTGGGTTAAGGAATTTAAAGTAGGCCAGCCGGCAATATTTTTGTCAATCCAAGCCAATTTCCAAACATTCTGACAACAGAATTGAGCTTTAAAAAAAATAAAAAAATAAACCTCTTAATGTTCCATGTTGGCGGAGTGCGAATGCTAAGTGGAGATACGCGAAAAAATTTCTCATAAATTCTCCTGCTCAAAATTCTCTGTGTGCTGGAGTGAACTTCCAGTGTCACCAATGATGCATTTTCTAAAGTTTAACCTTGATGTATCGTAAAAATTATAATAAAACATCAAGTTTAAGGTAAAATACATAGCTTACCTATCTTATCAATCACAAACTAATTACATTTATTCTGGTATTAACAAATGCTGAGAGGAAAGAACTGTTTCTAGATGCATGGCATATTGAATCATTCTCATGCAACGTACAGGGTCCTTACTGAGTGCCGAGTCTTGTCTTGGCACTTTGATAAGTCCACGTACCAGCACAGAGGTAGCAAAACATGGACATGGTAGTGTTATGTAAGCAGTAGTACATGTAACTCAACTAAAGCTCAGCACACAACTCCCTGAGAAGTTTTCATAGATTTTTTACCAAATCAGTGCATCGAGGACATTCAATATATACTTTGAGAAGTGTTACAGTGTTATGATTTTTGAGGAATAATCTGTTAATAATAAACATGTTGGTTATTAGCATTGTTCTCCTACTATATAAACTTCTGCAGAAAATATTTTGATTCCTGATTATAATTAGCAAGCAAAAAATCAACACATGGTATGTTTTTAAATTATGTTGTATGGGCTCCTCTTAAAATGAGATGATATGAAGGGTCACTTTTCTGAGAACCTTCAGGATAGAAAGTGTGGTTTTAATGTCAATACCAAATGCAGGAAAGATGGGGAATGACAGTAGTGTGCCCTCATTGCAATAACTCCCTAACATTGGGCATTGTACAGGATTCTAAGTCATCTCAGGGCATAGTTGTAATGCAGAGATTCTCTCATTGTTCAAATTTACTAGTTTCTGGGACACCTGACATTAGCTATTTTACATAGTCTTTAGTTAGGAGGCCGGCGTTAGAGCATGGGAATGGCTATTAGATTATCTACTTATTTCAGTGGAAAAGTCAAACTGAACCTTCTCGATACTTGATTTTACATCTTTAACAGGATTAAGTCATATTTGATGACTTAAAAAGCCTGGTCCAACCGACAAACAACTAGATGATGTACACATGTGTGCACAATCACGTAATCACGTGAGCAGATTTCTGTGTATCGGGACATTTTTGTCAGGCAATCGCCCAGGTAGACAGCACTTTCCCTGCACACCTCTGTTTGCCCGTGAATGCATTTACTGCATAACTGAGAAAGGGTGGTGAATTTTAGGAGTAGATTTTATCATGAGATAAAGATGAGGAAGCAGAACTGATGAAGGGAGTCAGAATACTGTCTTCTCTCTCAGGACTAATTTTTAGTGATTGTGCGAAACTCTGGACTCAGTCACCACTACTTCAGAGGACACCGTGACAAAGTGTGGCACAGAGAAAGGCATTCCTTCCCTTCCCCTCTGCTCACAACCTCTCCTCATGGTCTCCTCACTCTCGTCACTTTTAATCTTGTGCTCCACACCAGTCGCGTCCAGTAGAAATGCAACACAAACACAAATACCATCAGTACATAACTTTAAATTCTCTACTAGTCACATCAACAAAGTCAAAACAAAGATACCATGAATTTCAATACATTTTATCTAACCCATTGTATTAAAAATATTATCATGTGAATGTGCAATCAATATAAAAGTATTATTGAAATACTTCAGTTTCCTTTTTCTTCACCAGGTCTTTGAAAAACCTAGTGGGCTGGATCTCAGTCTGCACGTACAAGTGCAGAACAGCCCATGTCCAGCAGCTGCCGTCTAGACCGTGCTGCTCTGTTCTCCAGTCATATTGGGGTGCTTCCTTTTCCCTGATGTTCCATTTTTCTCTAACTTCTTCACTTCTTATGTGTAATTTTCTGGCTTGAAACATCCTTCCCTCCTTCTCTGTGTCCTCAAACTCAGCCTTGTTGGTCTTGGTAAAGCCATTGTGTCCTTTAGGACTGTTCCTGGCTGTTGGCACATCCAGAAAGCCTTCCCGAAGCCCAGCACAGGTTAGACAGCTCTCTCGGCTTCTCCCACTCATGAACATGTTCATGAGGTCAATGAGCATGACAGGGTTTTCTGCTTCACAAGCCCAAGATCTAGTAAGAAGTAATTAAAACATAATAGATCATAAACTTCTTGAAGCCAAAGATTTTCTTATTCATTATTACATGTGCAGAAGTACACCTAGTAACAAACAGGTTAAATACACAATAAATATTAGTGAAATAAACAGGAAAGGATCACAAGTTGAAACTCATTTAAACTCTCACCCAGTTTCTAAGGCTTCAATAGCAAACTTTTCTGCTGGGAGATTGTACTTTCTCCTCAGTGATGAACAAATTGGTACCTGCCAATATCTATCCTTCCCTAGTTTATGGGTGATTCACCATAAATGTGAACACAATTTAGGTAATTTTTGTCCATTTTATTTCTATAAGAGTATGTAAAACTTGTTATCTAGGTATGTGAGGAATAACTAGATCTCAAATAAAATTTATTTTTTTAAATTTTTTTTCAAAATATTTTATTTATTTATTTTTAGGGAAAGGAGAAGGGAGAGAAAAAGAGAGAGAGAGAAACATCAATGTTTGGTTGCCTCTTGCATATCCCTTACCGGGGACCTGGCCCACAACCCAGGCATGTGCCCTGACTGGGAATCGAACCAGTAACCCTTTGTTTCACAGGCCAGCACTCAATCCACTGAGCCACACCAGCCAGGGCTAAAATTTATTTTTTTTATTTATCCTATGACAGGGGCTATGCGAAGTAGCCTACATGTCTTTTTGAACTTGATGTCCACAAATCCTAAGTATATGTTATGGACAATTTTTTTAAATCTCCACTCATAGGAAAGTATAGTATAGTCTTAAGAATAAATTAAGGTGCAAACAGCCTGAGTTTCTATCCCAGCTTCAGTCTTACTAGCTGTTTTTGATCATTGCCAAGTTTCTTGATTACATAGGCTGTTGTTCAGAAATATTAACTGTCCTCCACCTCCCATCTAACAGGGAAGTTTTTGTCTCCACCACTTGACTATGGACCTGACCGTGTGTCTTGCTTTGGCCAATAAGATATTAGCAGATGTGGCATAAGCAGAAGCTTGAGAAGCACTTGTTAATTGTTTATATCTTGTACCTGCACCATTTCCAAAATATTCTCAGAGCCTCCCTGTCCATCCCAGCCAACCTATTCCTCAATTGTCCTACCAATTGACCTATCTAAGTCAAAAAAATATATTATTATCAGTTTAAGTCATTGAATTTGGGGTGGTTTATTATGTAACATTTTTGTGGCAATCACTGTTTCCACTTTTGTGAAATAGAGATAATAATCCCATATACGTCATAGTGGTATTTTTTACCTATTTATTTTTTTTAGAGAGATGGGAAGGGAAGGAGAAAGAGTAGGGGAGAAACATCAATGTATGGTTGCCTCCCATGAGTCCCCCAATGGGGACCTGGCCCACAGCCCAGGCATGTGCCCTGATTGGGAATTGAACCGGTAACCTCTTGGTTTGCAGGCCCATGCTCAATCCACTGAGCTACACCACCCAGGGCTATATACCTCATAGTGGTGTTGAAACTGTTAAGTTGCTTGATCTCTGTAAAGGCTTAGAAGAATTCTTGGCCTCTAGAAAGCGTTATATATGTTAGTTATAATTTGTAAAATGAAAAAATGAGCAGTCAAAGAGACTTTTAAGTAACTAGACTTCCTCAAATATCTAAAACTTTGACCTTTCACAATGTATTAGAAAACTGGAGAGCCCAACTCAGGGAAATCATTCTTGAGAAATGGCCACAGTATAAACAAGGTGGGCTTTCAAGTCAGACAGAACTGAATCTCATTCGTTGAACAAACATTTAAGTGCTCTGTGGGAGCCAGACACTGCTGGACACAAGGAATGCGAAGGTAAACCCAAGAAGGTTTCTGTCTAAAATAACAGCAAAAAAGGAGATCAAGCCCTTCCTTTGCCACTTACTATTGATGTGCTCTAGGGTAATTAATGTTTCTAAGCCTCAGTTTCCTCACCTTTACAATTGGGACGGTATTACCTGTTCCTGATAGGCTTTTGTGGGGATTAAATGAATTGACCTAGGTAACAGGGGCTGTCACATTTTAGGCAGCCAGAAAATACTATGTAATAGTTTTTCTTTTCTCTCTTTTTTCCCCCTTTCTCATGAGAGTATTCTCACAGCTCTTTATGGATCTAATGAAGCCTAAGTAAAATTAAATTTCCTAACAACACCTCATAAGAGAAGAGAATTAATTAAAAAGATGCTCTGGGAGAGTTACTTAAGTACACTCAATTGTAATTATGGAATTCAAATCCCAAGTAAATAAAAACAATTTAATCAAAATGAAGTTGTGTGACGGGATCAGAGTGGCTCCATCAAGCTGTAAGGACAGTTACTTTCATTTCAGCTTTGTGGTGCTGCTCACTGGGTATCTCTGTTCCTGCATCACCCTCTCCTCAACCCCAAGGACTTGAGAAAGGCCAGAAGTGTATCACTTCAGCAACTCATTTGAGTACTTCTCAGTGCTCATCTCTAATTCTGTGACAGAAGTCATTAGATAACTCACTCAATATTCATCTTCAACCTTTTTTCCATGCCTTCCTCTACTTTAAGGAAGAGAAAACAACAGATGTCTCTCCATCTTCTTTGCAGCCAGGGGAAGCTGTGCATTCTGCCCAGTGGGATGTATGGAGAAGCCTGCTGAGGGGTTTCTGAGCAGACTTTTATTGTTCTATGGAAAATGGGCCATTCTTTCTTCTTTTTCTCCCTTGAACATAATTCCGGTGTTGTTTTCACTGGGCTCTTAACCGAAATGAAATGAACCGTGTAGGAGAGAGAGAGGACTCTGCTCCTTGATGTTGTGAAAGGAGGGCATTCTAAATATTCGAAAATAATTACCACATGGGCATCAAACACTCAGAAGAGCAAACAAGCTGATTGAAACCAGGATATCCAGCTCAACAGACACTGCAGAGCACTGAGAATCAGCGCTAAAATCACTGATCTGTTGTAAGAAATTTGGACTGAATCTCTAACCCTCTTCAGCAATTCTCATCTCTTATGTGTGCTTTGCTTGCAGCTAAAACCAAACAACCAAACAAAAAAAAACACAAAGAAACAGACTTGTTATCAGAATCCACAAATGATGCCGCACTCTGTAAAAAGAGTTACTGAAATGTAAAAAAAACAAGCAGCACCTCCTTAGACTAACAGGCATTATAACATTGAGATGCCTCATATGAACACATCCTCTGAGAAAGGCTAAGGAAATTAATATTTTAAACACTGTTACTTTGTAAATCATTTTGAACTAAATAAAAACAAAAAAGGAAGACCTGTATAATTCCGTGCTTATAGTTAATGCTGTGCACTAAAATTTTGTTTAGAAGGTAGATCTCGTGTTTTTTTACCACAATTTTTTTAAAAATGAAGGAAGAGTTTAGTTCAAAGGAGCACTTATTTGAAAAATGGTTAACTTTAGTCAAACATATAGGTAATAATCAATGGTTGCCAGTTAGCCATCTAAAAAATAAAATCCAAACATCTTAATATCTGCTTAACGTCTGCAATTTCTATCTCTCTGTGCATCTGCCCTCTATACGCTGCTTCAGCCAACATTCGCATTACCTGCATTGCATAGACCCTTGGGCACCTTTCCTCAGCTCTCAAAACCCTCAAATTTCCTCACTTGCAATCTGGAGATGATAATGACCACCTCCTTATTCTTACTCAGTCTGCTACTTTCAAGCTCAAAGCACAGTGCCGAACATAGAAAGAATTTCATGAGTCTTCATCTCATTTCACTTCTAATTTGAATTACCAGTGGCTGTACATGAATGTCACCTGAGCTGAATTGACTCTTGCATTTCAAAGTCTTTTTTGATATAGCAACCCCAGTGGTCTCTTCTTCACTGCGCCTGTTGGGCATGTCCCTTACATAGCACAACAGGCACGTAGCCCATGTTGTATTGGGTACTGCTTCTTAGGTCAGTGTCCTCTGTTAGAATGTAAACTATAATGAGTGATTATTACTGCTAGTGGTTAATATTCATGCTCCCTGTATCCCTATTGTTTCACATTGTGCTTTTCTGAAGGAATATAAGTATTTTTGACAAAAGGTGTTTGGTTATAGAAACAAACGTGATTTTAAAAGTGCCAAAGTCACCTACCTAAATGTCTGAAATGGAGATTTACTGATTGAAACAACATATTAAAAGCCAAGTGCATTCCCAAATCTCAGAAGGCAACCAAAGCCTGTTTGAAAATTAGGTAACTTATTTTTCTACTGCGGTAGTAAATCTGTGTCTCTACCAAGGAATAGCTTCATGGTTTCTATTGGGATGGTCAAAACATTCGTTTGTTTTTGTCTGTACACTGGCTCTAGTAGCTCTTAGTTGTCTTTAACTTCATTCAAAACAACTTTGTTAGATTGTATTGTGACAGCTGTCCTATCAGTGTGCATTTAAAAAATCTTATCAAAATTGGTAAACTTTTGTGCAGCCATTTTAATATTGAAGATGGGAGAAAATATGCAACATTTTCATTTTATTATGCTTTATTATTTAAAGAAAGGTAAAAATGCAAGTGAAATGCAAAAAAAGATTTGCGCAGTGTGTGGAGAAGGTGCTGTGACTGATCAAAGGGGTTAAAAGTGGTTTGCAAAGTTTTGTGCTGGAGATTTCTTGCCAGATGATGCTCCATAGTTGGGTAGACCAGTTGAAGCTGATAGCAATCAAATCGAGACATTAATTTTAAGAACAATCAATGCTATACCACGTAGGAAATAGCCAATATACTCAAAATATCCAAATCAATAAAGTTATTGGTGAAAATGAAAAAAATCTGTCTTTTAGTTTATGGGGGAAAAAAAAAAACTAAGTGAACTTTTTGGCCAACCCAGTATACTATTTTAATACAGACTCCTTGTTGAAGAATTGTCACCTAGGAAACAAATTTTACATTATTTGCAAATGAAAAACCTCCCCAAGAGGACCAACAATTTTAAATTTCATACATCTTCAAATAAATAATCTCAAAAGATTATTCTTTTACTGACACTGACAAAATTAACCAAATTAAGAGATACTTAAATTTTCCATTTTTCTCACAAATGCTCCAGGAAGCCCTAATCAAAGTTTTCTTTTTATTAATTTATGTTCCACAAAATTTTTTCTTTACTTATGTCACTTCCAATGTCATATGAAGATGGAGTTTTTTTTCAACCAATTTTAAAAAATAGCAACATTTTAGCTTTGGCTGGTGTGGGTCAGTGGATTAAGCGCTGGCCTGCAAACCAAAGGGTTGCCAGTTCAATTCCCAGTCAGGGCACGTGCCTGGGTTGCGGGCCCAGTCCCCAGCAGGGGGCATGAGAGAGGCAAGCACACATTGATGTTTCTTTCTCTCTCTCCCTCCCTTCCTCTCTCTAAAAATAAATAAATACAATCTTTAAAAGCATAGCAACATTTTAGTACAGCATAGAAAATAGAGTCAACAACATTGTAATAATTATGTATGGTGCCAGGTGGACACTAGAAATATCAGGAGGAACACTTTGTAAAGTGTATGATTGCCTAACCTCTATGCTGTACTCCTAAAACTAATACAAAATAACATTAAATGTAAACTATAATTGAAAAAAATTTAAAAGTTTAAATAGCAACATTTTAAGAATATTGCTATATTGTTGCATTTCTTGATACACAATAACTATTGTCTATTTAGAAAAGTAATTAATAAAAGTCAAACAAGGTGTAAAAATACAATTTTCTTCAAAAGTGATCAGCAGAATCCTAAGAGAAAGTAAGGGGGGGTGTCTAGATTGCATGCCACTTAAAATTTATATTTTATAAGTTAACATATAGTAATGTATGCATATACTATATAATTCTAATGTTTACATACAATCAGGTAGGTCTTACTACTTTGTTAGCTTCTGTGAGGTAAGAGCACTTTCTCTGACAATTTTGAAGACCAGTGTTTTCTACAATAGACTGACTAGCTTAAATCATTCATTATTTAGCATTTTTAAAACATTAAATATCAAAATATTAAGCTTAGTAACATTTAACAATGTGAATATTATGTTTTTCTCTTGTTCTAATAGATGCCTCACCCAAAGCAGTAGAAATCCACATTTAAGCATTCACTCTGCATCTGGTTCCACTTGTCATTCTGCTCACTCCACACAAATAAACTGACTGCCTGATCCAGATATTATCCTTAACGATGAGATGATTAGTTGAAGATTACTGCAATTACAACTATCAAACAAACCACACCCAATTTAGAAACCATTAACTTTAGTGTAAATCTATTTTAAACAGATTACAAAATAATATAGAAATTGAATTAGAGAGTATTTGCGATATTTCTTCAAGGAATTGCTACAACCCAATTCCATGGTGGTTAAGCAGTCATTTCCGTTCTTGGTCTGTTCACTTTCTCTTGATCAGCTTTCACTTGTGTCTGTGTCGTTCTTGCTTCTTCTTTGGGTCTGGTGATGGTCCCTGAGTCAGCCTTGTAGAGCTTGGCCTCTTGTCATTTCTTCTGTTTAAGAAGCTCGGCTGTTAAAGTTCAGATTCTCATCAAATATGTGTTTTTTACGTCTGGCTATTTCTCTGCCTGTTTGCTGCAGTACCACCTGTGTAAACGCTGGAAGTGCAGATCCCCTAGGATTCCTGGAGAACCCTGGGCTCCTCTCTGGAGTGCTTCAGAATGTTTGGCTCTGAAACACTCTCTGCGCTGCAATGAGACGTCCTGTGTTTGTGAAAGATGAGAACATTGTTGAGTGCCTCCCTGCTTCTTTTCCATGATCCCTTGTGAATTGAACTCAATCAGTCCTTCGGCACACTTATTGAGCACTTACTGTATGTCAGAGACTGTATCAGATTCTGAAAATATAGCATTAAGTCAAAGGAAAATCCCTGTCTTTCTGCCCACTCCAGACACAGATAAACTGACTGCCCTTCATGTCTTCAGAAAGCGTAACTTGTAGTGGTAAAGAGTTAAATGAGTAAAACATAAGGTGTGGCAGAGAAGAAGGTGTGCTGAAGAGGAAAAAAAAGAGCAGAGCCAATTGAGAGGTAGGACCAGGGTGGAAACTTGGCGAATATTAACAGAGCAGGGAGGGAAATGCCTCAACTTTGCTGGAGCAGACACTGCAAAGTGTTTTTATGTTGCTCATTACTGCATTGCTTTTTTCTCCCTGTGTTTCATGCCATATTACTTGCTATTATGTGTTAATCAATAAGCTGCTATGTTCCTTCCTGACTCAAGGAACAACAGGGGAAAGGTTCTTGCCTACTTTCACATCCTGGTAGCTATGCACGTCAGAAAGTCCAGTGCAGTCACTCAGGTTGAGTCAGAATAACCACCCGCAGCAGAATCATCTGGGATATGTCCGAAATTCACATTTGTCACCTGCATTCCAAATCTGTAAATCAGGATCTCTGGGATGTGAGTTCATAGTGCCCAAATATTTAAGCACTTTGCCTGGTCATCTTTATGCATGCTATTTAAGACTAAGTAAATGGCTTATAGCAACCTCAGGCCCAGACGAGAAAGGCCCTGCCCTGGCTCTGGATTTTAAGGGGTCTTTCTCTGCTGGGCATGGCCGGCTGGGCCCTCTGGGAAACAATCTCTGAGACAGAACTCAGTACAGAGAGATCTGTAGGGAGAGCTCTTGTGACCAACACCCGTGCAAGTGAGGGAATGAAAGCAAGACAGGGCAGAGGGGCTGCCAAATTGTAATTCAAGTTCCATGAGAGTCTTGGCTGACCACAAGGGACA
>VMDR010028147.1:0-13283 GCA_007922815.1 Macrotus californicus
GTTTTCATACCTCATTTGCTCATCTCTCTTCCTGTGATGGTGAGAACCTGAACACAGGGTTTTGCCTTTAGTGTCTCCATAAAACCATCATACCTTCCAAAAGCTCCTGCCACTTCTGCCCCAGAAAAAACAGTCACAAACCCATGAGCCTGTCAGCCATGTTCCTACGGCTCTGGCAGGCACAGTGAAACCAACTGGAAATTTTAATTAGTTTGCTTCGAGATAAAAATGCAAATAAAAAAGTTTTCAGTTTCACCTGTTTATGAGCCAAAGGCAAAATTAATTAAAGTCAATGGAGAAAAAGTAAATAAACATTTTGAAATAAATGAAATAAACATTCTGAAGCTAGAGGTTAAGGCTCACGAAACATGAGAAAGTCAATTATTTATAGTCATGTGTTTGCACCTGATAATTTGATCACGTCCCCTGCCCTCTCTCCCCCTGGAACGCACGCTAAGAGGAAAGGCTTTAGAGGTCTTTAAGGAGTAATAAGGTGACCAAGATGGGCTTCTTACCAGGGACATTGCTACATTCCAATGCTGACAAAATATTTTTGGACAAAATGCCAGTGGGTTTTTCTGAGTTCTGTTATTTTGCTTATGATAAGCTTTTCTCTCTTTTATAAAACCGAAACGAGAACTGAGTCTCTAACTTGGCTGCATTGACCAGGTGAAAAACCTTGCTCTTGGGCAGTCGGCCGTTTTAATGTTCAGCTCAGACCAGCCAGAGAGCAAAAGCAAGTGCTTATGTTGGAGTGGACAACAGAGATGTCAAATTAACAACAAAAAAACCACGAAGAAGGTCATTTCATAACCTGTAAATAGACAGCACCTTCGCATGGTAATGTTCCATTTCTCAGCACCACCCAGGGGCTGTCCTGGCGGCTGTTTTCTTACAGTTACAACCCCTTCGGTGAGACTGAGACTTCATCCAAGTAGAGCTGGGTCAGGGGAAGAGACAACAGGTGTTGGAGTCCAGGACCCGGGGACCGAATGTCAGAAATAAGCAGTCCCACTACCGGGAATTTATCTGATCGAGCTGGAAGTGCCCGCTTGTAAAGATAGTCCATGAAGAACACTAATTCTAGCTTGATCAAGTTTGCAAACCAATAGGAAGAAAGAAACCTGAGAATAGGAAATAGGCAGTTAAATCACAGTGTTATGTCACTATTAATGAGACAGAGAGAGAAAGAGAGAGAGAGAGACAGAGAGAGAGGGAATCTGTATTGCCATAGAAACATGCCCACAATTTTTTAGGGTGAGGCAGGGAGACAAATTTTAAGATATACTACATTCTATAACTCCACGTTTTTATAAAATCAAATCAAAACAAAGTAAAGCCCTATTTGTAGATATGTATGTATAGGTTTAAAAAAGGAAAGTATCTATAGAAAAATACACAGGAATTGTTAATAGTGATGGTATTGGCAGCATTGGGTGAAATCTGAGGGGTTTCACATCTAGGTTCATTTCAATTTCATCATTTTTGTGTTTTGAGTTATTACCACAAGCATGAGTTGATTAGGCAATTTAAAAGACAAATAAAAAAGTAAGCAGTAAGTAAATAAACAGATCAGCAAAGTGAGAGGCTAAAGAACCAGGTGTAAAAAGTCAGAGGGGAAGCAGGTCTGGGGTCAACCAGTCCAGGACATGGGTCCAGAGGAGCAGGTGTGGCAGGGACAGGGATGCAGACAGTCCTGGGGATCCCAGGAGCTCCCAGTTGGGCAGGCCTGGGGAGGAGGGGGCACCCATGGGGGCCAGAGGTGGTGGGGAATTGCATCCTCTGGTGGACTGGGAGCTGGGGCTATCCTGAAGAGACCCAAGAAGCCCCCACTCTGCCCTGGGACCCTCTTCTGTTTCTGCCTCAGGCCAGGCCAGCCTCTCCACATATGTCTAATGAAGACTGTCAGACCTGCCACCTGCAGAGAATCAAAATCCTCTGGGGAAACTTAAAAGCACAAATTAGGGAAAATTGCGTCAGACCTGTCAAATCAGAATGTTGGGAAAAGGCAGCGGCATTTATAGTTTCAGACATTTCCCCCAGGTATTTTGAATGTGAACAGGTTACGGCTTAGCCAGGCCTGCTGACTTGCTCCTCTCTTCCAGCCTCAAGCTCTTCACTCACCTCTGCAGTCGGAGTCCTCCTTATGTTCCCCCCCTGTCCACTATTGCTATTAATGTCATCACTGTTGAGGGTAACAGACATTGATGGGGATGGTGACGATGACAATGATGATGATGATGACAGCTGTTATTATTCAGGCTCTATGTGCCCAGCATGGGGCTGAGTGTCAGATACATATTTTCCCTAATTGAGGGGCTTTGGAGGTAAGGGCAGCTCAGGGAGGTTAAGTAACACGCCCAGGCTCATGCAGTGAGGGATAGCAGAGCCGGGACTCAAACCTGGTCCATCTGACTTCAAAGCCCATCACTGTCTACCCCACCTCACTGCCCTCCATGGCAAAACTACCAACATTAACAACAGTGGTGATAACAATAGCTAACACTTATTGAACACTTAGTTAAGAGAGGCTGGCCATTGTGCTAAGGGTTTCAGGTGCATTAGTTGATTTAGTCTCTGACAACCCCAAGGTGTTAGTGCTGTTACTGTCCCCATTGAATAGAGGAGGAAGCCAGGCAAGTTAACAGCAGCTTGCCCAGGCCACCCAGCTAGCAGGGGGCAGAGGGAGGGCTTGTGCCCAGGCACTGTGGCTCACCCTCCATCCGCATCCTCACTTATGTGATGAGGCCTAAAGGCAAAATCAGGCCTTGTCTTGCCAGATTCTGCCTTTGGGCTTTGCTGGCTCAGCTCCCTTGGGTCCCCACATGTATATTTTAAATACATCCAGTTACTTGCTGCTCCCTAAACACGCCCCGCCCTGGGCTTCTGCATCAATTCCTCTCAGTGTCTGAATACCCTTCCTCTAGCGCCCACTCCATAAACTCTTTGTTTTATTGTTATTCTATTACAGTTGTCCCACTTTTTCCACCTTTGTCCTCCTCTGCCCAGCCCCTGACCCGCTCCCACAAGTGACTCAGTATGGACCCTTTCTTGAAGCCACCTCTGAACTCACAAAAAGGTGTCCCCTGTTCCCTGCACGTTCCGCCGTCACAGGGCCTCTCACATCTCACAATAAGCGATCTCTCAGGCAGTTCCCAAAGTCAGGGCCACGTGGGTTGATTTCTGTATCCCCAGTACCTGACACAGGGCCCTTTGCTCTCAGCCCACCCTTGGCCCTCGTACATCTGATTCAGCTCAACCTAGAAAACACTGGAACTGCCACATCCTGACTTCCCCCTTTTGCTTGGTGGTTTCTGGAGAGCAGGAGTTGTGTCTGCCCTGTTGGCTGTGGTGGGGTCACCAGGCCTGGCGCGTATTCGAGTTCCCATAAGTATTGGGTGAACGAATGAATGAGCCATCCCAACCACCGCACAAGCCAGTGTCAGCTGCTGGAACACAGAAAGGCCCGGAACAACTGCCACCTCCCTGCAACAGAGGGGAGGGGTGAGATGCAAGGGGGACTGTGATCCCTCAGCCCTGCTGTGTTTGTGAGGATGGGACATGCCTCTTCTTCCACATTATCTCACAAATTAATTGGAGGCACCAGCCTGTCATTTTCCCAGAGCTTTGAAAGGTGAAATTCAATTAGCGATCTGTTTCTAGCTAGCACAAGAAGGAAAGGGAGACGTGTCCACAGGGAAGCAGTGCTACCACCCTGGGATTGCACTTTGAGTGACAAAGGACAACTAATTGAAAAGCAAAAGCAACCGGCTCTCCCAAAGCCACTGACATAAAACAATTCTGGGGAGGAACATACTGCAAAGCCTGAGCTTCTTAGTGATCCATGGATTTGCTGATACCAGCAGGCATCTGGGGGAGATGCAGCTGGAAGCTGTGAATGGCAAATGAAGGGTCCGCTTGCAATGATGGCCGGAGCCCTCCCCAGGGGGAATACACAGGAGCAGGTACTTAGAGAAAAAAAAAAAATGCAGAAGGCCATGCACCAGAATGCACGTCCAACTCCTTGTGGGTGGGGAGGGGGTGGCTTCTGGACACCAAAGAGAGACAAACAGAATGGAAATGGGTGAGACTGCAGGGCATCTCCCAGACCCCCAAGTGGACCCATGTTCACACCAGTCTCCATGCATTTTGGAGCATCGGACAATATTTGTCTCTGGTTGACCGTCTAGCTGCCGACCATCAGGGGCAGGTATGGGGGTTACAGTGAATCACCTGGGTCATGCTACTTCCCTTGCCCTGCCCCACGTGGTCTGAGTTGTAGCAGACTCTGATAAAGAATTGAGCTCTAAAGTCAGAGACACCTGGGTTGATGTCCCAAGTCTGTAACCTACTAGGTCTGTGACCATGAATGAACTCTGAGACTTGTCTGAGCATCAGGTTTCACACTGGAAAACAGGATAATAATGGCTCCTGTCTCATAGGTTACTCCTAAAAGTTGAATAAGCTAAGCAAAGACGCCACCATGGTGTCTGCTACTCAGAAACCACTTAGTAAATGTTAGCTGCTGCTACTGCTATTATTATCATTAACCAATTTGGGAAACACATCAGATATTCTTAAGAAAAGCAGTGAAAGCCACAATTTGTACAGCAAGAAATACAATTCTCTTACAGAGGCATGCATGTGAGAGAGAGAGTCCCCAAATCATGTATGATGCCCTGGGGTGGGAGCAGGGAACTTTGAAAACGGATCTTCCACAGGACACTACAGGCAGCACAAGGGGTAAAACCAGTTACAGAAGACAGTAGGTACCATGTGTCACAAAAGTGCTGCCAGTCCTTGTCTCCTTCATCCTATTTCCAATCACTTATCCTGGGGAAATTCAGAGAAGAAAGGGGAGAAAAGCACAAAACCCTTTAGATGTTCATTGCACCATTATGTGTAGCAACTGAAAATAGAAAACCTCCAAAATAGGGGGTTTTCCAAATGAATTACTGGAACCATCACCGCAAGGGGAGCTAAAAGGACCCAGAGCAGTCCCCAGAGGGACCCTCTGCGTGATTGTGTGTGATGATTACAAACTGCAAACAGCCTAACTGCCTACTCAGAGAGGCCTGGGGAAGAACCCTGGGCACATCTGGTCTACGGAATACTGTGCAGGAGGTAAAACGAGTGAAGTAGATCTAAATGCAAAGACGAGGAAAAATCAAGGCATATTCAGGAGCGTGGGAAGCAAATTAAAAGTCATAGACCCTGCACAATCCTAAGTGCATAATTCATGTCTATTTCATTTATAAATGCAGACAAAAATGTCTAGAAGGACAGAAATTAAGCTGATGTTAGGCATTATCTCTGACCTAGGATCTGGAATTAGGTGTGAGGCAGTAGTAATAAGAACTTGGCTTTTATTACTATAGTCTGAGAGTATTTACCTGAAGGTGATTATGTATTACTTTACGTATTTAAAAAAAAATAATGAATAGAACATATTCTACATATGGTTTCTTAAAACGCAGTTTCTGCAGCTAAAAAGACTGGAAATCAATGGCCTAGATGTTTAACCGTAGGAAAATGGCCAAATAAATTAGATTTAGCTACTTGATGGAACATTACGTAGCCATTAAAGGTTATAATTATAATGACTGAGCAGAAATCTGGGACATGCTTGTGCTATATCAGGCAAAAAAAAAAAAAGTAAAATAAAAAATGATGTATACAGGGCGCAGGTGAACACAGAACAGACATACAATAGCCATGGCAGAATGGAGCAATTATGGCTGACTTCTAATATTAATATTGGAAAAGGTATTTTTAATTAAAAAGGGTTAGTCAAACTGCTGCTTTAATTTCTCTGGGACTTACTTGGGAATGTGTCCATGCATACAAAACGGCGCTTACTCTGGAGTCAGTCTCTCAGATGCACACAAACTATGCCCAGGGACGCATGTGATGGACAGGTGTCTTCTGGGTAATCTTTCTAAAGTGATAACTCTCATCCTCAGTGAGCCCTCTAATGTGTTCTGCATACACGCAGCTGCCAGTTGGGACTTCTTTTGGAAATCTTCTAGTCTTCACGAAATGCAGGGATTGAATTTTATGTATTTATTTATTTCCTTATTTACCACGGACAGCTACAATGGCATACCCAATTCCCTCAGAGGCCACAGCAGATCAAGTAGCAAAGGTAACAGTGAGAAGATGGCTGTGCCCCGCTGCTCAGAAGGCACCTGTGTATTGCACCCGCCCCGCAAGGCAGGAAGTACTTGCAGTGTGTTGCCACTCTGAACGGCATCACAGATTCGTGGTAGGATTTCAACCATGAAATACGAAGGCAGTGCTGTTATCAGGCAAACACAGTCCCCCAGGCGGAGAGGGCTAATTTGGGAAGATACGAGCCCCAGTTCTGACAGATGCACAGCGGATAAGGGGTTTTATTTGAAATGCACGTGGGAATACAGCAGAGAGTACTCCTCCTGTCCACTCACCCTGCTCCTTCGTATACAGAAGGCTCCGAAGACCCCATTATTAAACAGATATGCACGCCATAAATTGGTCTAATTTCTCAGACTTAACTCATTCCTATTGTATCCTATAACACTCATCAGCATTGTGATGATTATAATAATTAAAGCAACCATAATATTATTGAGTGCTTATCACATGTCAGGCACTATGTTAAGTGCTTTTCAAATATCTCACCTTATACATTCGTTATTCCCATTTTTTTGGATGAGGAAATTGCTGCTTAAAAATTAAGTGAATAGCAGAGTTGGATTTCTCATCCATAGGTGGAAGCCCTGCATGGGTCTCACTCTGATAAAGTGCTGGTGTTCCTGGAGCCACATGAGGGAAAACGGACCTTAACATTGACTTCGAGAGCAAGGGTTTCCCTTTCCAAAACCTAAGTCTGACATCACCTCAGCTACAAGGCTTCTCTGAGCAACCCAGACAAATAGATTGTTTCCCCCACAGAGCTACTTTTATTGTTCCTGATCATACTATGCTGTAGATATATTTTTAAATGTTTAATTTTTTTTCTATTTAACTGCAAGCTTTTAAAAATATCTTGTTCATCTCCGGGGGGGGGGGCCCAAGTAATCTCATTATTATATGTGATTATTTATAAGAATTGATGGGCTGGATATAAATACCTCCCCAAAACAAGCAACAATAACAACAGCAACAAAATCAAACAAACACAAAACTAAGCAAGTAAGTAGGGTGCTGCATGAAAGAAAAATTATAAATGCTTTCATCTTTAAACAACTAAAACCCCATTATAAAGTCCTTATTGCCTGAATGGACAATGTCTACATTTGTCTCCATTTTCATGACCTAGCAGAGGGCTTGGCGCTGATAGTCAATAAATACTTGCTGAAGAAATGAATGAGTCAATGAAGGAATAAACCATCTTATGTAGAAATAAGGGTTTTTTGAAACTGATTATGAGTAGTTACATGATATACATGATGAAAGAAGAAATCAGGTATGACCTGATTTATTGGCATACAATCAACAGTCACCAGATTGATTATAAACATTAATTTTTAAGAAAATGTTTCAAATAGATTTTCTCACTCTAGACTGGGAGTAATCATATTTTTGGAACCTTCAACTGGCACGTGTTTCCTGTTGTTTGATGGGGCAGTGGGGAGGGCATGTGACATCAGGACTCGCTGGGTGGAGGAGCTTCAACTTGGCACAGACAGGGAATGAGAAATATCAGTCCTGACACCTGTGGGTCCACAGGGATGAGCCACGATGGATAGAGGAGCAAAATCCTGAGCTGGGTCTGAGTAACACACACATCAGATGCACTGAAAGAACCCCTTTTTACATTAACCTCAAACATAAAAATTTCAAGTTTGAAAATATAAATTAGGGGCAAGAGAAATATAAATGATAAAATAAATGATTCTCCTCTGCTTTAGAAGCATGAATACCTTGAAGGGCTTCTCAAAGAAGGGTCTGAGACCAATAGCATCAGCACCACCTGGGAGCTTGTTGGAGATGCAGGTTCTCTGGCCTCAGACCTCTGGGATTAATAACTCTGGGGGTGGGGTTCAGTAGTCTGGGTTGTGAAAAGCCCTCCTGGTGATGCTGATGTGCATGCAAGTTTGAACCACTGTGGTAAATCATAAGCTCTGTTTATCAAATTTAGTATAGTGTTGGGAACCGTCCTGCCTAGTTTCAGAATCTATAACCCCCCATGGCTAAGGCTGAGTAAAGGACCTTGGGACCATAAGCCACTAAGGAGAAAAAGCTTATCTTCCTGGCAGGGGCACTGCCTCTGCCCACTGCTTGGCCCCAGGAGGATGACTGGTTAGCCAATGACGGGTATGAGTCCTCAAGGGAGGGACGACCTAAGACAGGCATAGTCACAATGCGGCCATCAGGGAAGGACTTGGGGGACTATAGAAAAAGGGGAATAGACCCTCACCCCTCGGCTTTGATGTAGCCTGAGTCCTCATTCTGTCTTAAGAAGTCTCCTAATCTCTTGGTTGCTTGCATCCCCCACCTGAGTTAAGCCTGAAACAATGTGGGAGATAGGTGTGGCCCTGTGCTGGAAAGGGTGGGTTTCCAGGGCAGTCAAGCCTAAGAAAGAATGCATAAAATCCTGTGAAACTTGCTTTGCTAAGAATGCCCTCAATGTAAATGATAAGGGTCCAAGCATAAAATGAGTTTGTTTCCCATCGTTTCATGGCCCTTTGGCTGTCTGACCCTGACTCAGAATAAGCCCTCATAGTTCTTTGAATGTTATCTATTGTTTGATCATTACTGCCTGACAATGATTGATAAGCTTTACATATACGCTCTGTATTCCTGTGCAAACTGAACCCAATAAAAGCCCATAAAGAACAGACTCAAGGCCCTTCTCCTCTGAGAGATCGGCAACCTTTCCTCCCCAAGCAGATCATGTCTTGGTAGACTTATTCTCACCTGTGATGGGGGGGGGGGGGGCTCTGCTGGATAAAGCTCTCCCACAGTATAGAACTTGATTTTCAACATTTTTCTTCAATTATGAAAGATATAGCTGTACTTGGCATTCCTATTAAATATACAAAGCATTTTTATTGAATTGGATACTATCCTTTGCAAAGATCCTCAGCAGAATCCTATCAAGTAGAAAATTGCCCCCTACGCATTTCACAGATGAACAAATGAAGGCTCAGAGAGGCCGAGTCTCATGACACTAGTCTAACCCCAGAGCCCATGTAATTCTGACTCACACAACATGCCCCATGCCATTCACATCTCAGCCTTAGCAGAACAGAGCCCAAATGGCCAGGAGAACATCCAGGGTTGTGGGTCTCACTGGTGGGTTTTGGGCATCATGTCACTTCCTTGCAGGAGCCACCAGGAAATGTACACTTTGCCCACGCCCTGGCAGAACATCAATCACGGAGGACTGTATTCACATCTGGCTTCACGCCCCACTGGCAGAGCTGGGGTGAGATTTATCTCTGCATCCCTAATGATGAGCAGTGAGAGGGAAACCATCAGTCTCAATTCTGCTTGTGAAAACCAATTCAGGCACTGAATGCGCTTTCTATAAGAGGTCCTCTCATCATAAAAGAATAAAAACACCCATCGAATGCTTCACTTTACCTGCGGTAACTCATCTACTCTTTAAAACAACCAGCATTTGTGTCTCCATTTGACAGATATGGAAACCAAGGCATAGAGGGGATAAATGACTTCTGCAAGATCACACAGCAAGTGAGTGGCAGAAGAGGGCCTTGAGCCCTGCCCAGAGCCTTGCTGCCACCACAGTCACCAGCCAACACCATGCCTGGACAAAGGACATGAGAACTGGATGCTGAACCACACGACTTGGAAAGAACGACTGGTGGAAATGAAATGCCAAAGATTTAACATCCAAGCTTGTAGTGACTGAAGGAGAGACTTAACTTCTGTTTTTTAAAAATGAGAATTCTTAGAATTTACTCTCTTAACAACCTTTCTATTTGTCAGACAGCAGTGTTAACCGTAGTAATACCGTTGTAGGTTACATCCCAAACAATGTTTTTTCTTTCTTTCTGATTCTACATACAAGTGAGATCATACAGCATTTGCCTTTCTCTGCCTGACTTATTTCATTTAGCATAATGCTTCAAGGTCCAAGGTCCATCCCTATTGTTGCAAATGCTAGGATTTCCTCATTCTCTATGGCTGAAAAATATTCCATTGTGTGTGTGTTTATATATGTGTATTTACAACTTCTTTATCCATTCATCCATCGATGGTGTCTTGGCTATTGTGAATAATGTTGCTATGAACATGGGGGTGCAGATATCTTTTTGAGTTAGTGTGTTGTTTCCTTTGAATAAATACCCAAAGAGAAATTGCTAAACCACATGGTAGTTCTATTTTTCATTTTTTGAGGATCCTCCATTCTGTTTGCCATTATGGCTGTACCAATTTACAATCCCACCAACAGTGTACAAGGCTTCCCTTTTCTCCACATTCACACCAGCACTTGTTATTTCTTGTCTTCTTTTTTCTTAAAATTTTTTATTGTATTTTTTCCATCACTAGTTAACTCCTCTACACCCCCTTCCCTGCTGGAATCTCCATCCTGTTGTCCACGTCCATGAATCCTTTCTCCTTTTTTGCACAATCCCTCCTTCTTGATAATAGCCATTCTAAGGACAGGTGTGGGGTGATATCTCATTGTGGCTTAATTTGCATTTTCCTAGTAACTAGGAATGATGAGCATATTTTCATGTGCCTGATGGCCTCTTGTATATCTTTTTTGGACAAATATTTATTTGGGTCCCTTGCCAATTTTTAAAGTGGGTTGTTGTTGTTGTTGTTGTTGTTGTTATTATTTTGCTATTGAGTTGTATGATTTCTTTATCTGTTTTGGATATTAACCTCTTGTCAGGTATGTGGTTTACAAATGTTCTTTCCCATCCCATAGGTCACCTTCTCACTTTGTTCATGGCTTCTTCTGCTGTGTAGAAGCTTTTCAGTGGGATGGAGCCCTACTTGTGTATTTTTTATTTTGTAGCTGGCGCTTTAGGTGCCATATCCAAAAAGTCATCACCAAGACTCATGTGGAAGAGTTTTATTGTTATGTTTTCTTCTAGGAGTTTTAGGGTTTCAGGTCTTACATTTCAGTCTTTAATCACTTTGAGTTAGTTTTTGTGAATGGTGTGAGACAGGGGTCCAGTTTTACTCTTTCACATGTGAATATCCAATCACTCTGAAACTGTTTGTTGAAGAGACTGTCTTTTCTCCATTGACTAGTCTTGGACCCCTTGTTAAACACTAGCTGACCATATATACTTGGGTTGCTTTCTAGGCTATCAATTCTATTCTCTTGATCTGTCTGGTTTTATGCCAATACCATACTGTTTTGATGATCATAGATTTGTAGTACATCTTGAAACCAGGAAGTGTGATGCCAAAGAAGGTCTTTGGATATTCTGGATCTTTTGTGGTTCCATATAAATTTTAGAAGTGCTTTTTATTCTGTTGTACCTCTGTAAAAAATCCCATTGGAATCTTGATAGAGATTGCACTGAATCTATAGATGGCTTTTGGTAGTGTTGACATTTTAACAATATTAATTATTTAAATTCATGAACACAGGATATCTCTCCATTTACTTGTGTCTTCTTTCATTTCTTTCATCAATGTCTTATAGCTTTCAGAGTAGAGATCTTTAACCTCTCTGCTTAAATTTATTGCCGAGTATTTTATTGTTTTTGGTGCTATTGTAAATGGGGTCAATTTCTTTATTTTTTAAAAGAAAATTCGTTGTTATAGTATAGAAACATTACGAATTTTTTATGTTAATTTTGTATTCTGCAACTTTACTGAATTCATTGATTATATCTAAGTTTTTTTGGGGTTTTTAGAATTCTCTCTCTATAAAATTGTGTCATCTGCAGATAGAGAAAATTTTTCTTCTTCCTTTCAAATTCTGATACCTTTTATTTATTTTTCTTACCTGATAGATCCAGCTAGGACTCCTACTACTACTTTGAATAGGAGTGGTGAAAGTGGGCACACTTGTCTTGTTCCTGATGTTAAAGGAACCGTTTTCAACACTTCACCCCTGAGTATGTTAGCTGTGGGCTTGTCATATATGGCCTTTATTATGATGAAATGTTTCTTTTATGCTTAATTTATTAAGAGGTTTTTTTTTTATCATGTGCAGATGTTGAATTTTGTCAAATGCTTTTCTGTATCTATTGAGATGATCATATGACTCTTTTCCATTCTATTAATGTGATTCGTAGATGTTGAACAACCCACCCTTGAATCTGAGAGATAAATCCCACTCAATCATGGCGAATGACTCTTCTAATGTACTGCTGAATTCAGTTTGCTAGTACTTTATTGAGAATTTTTGCATCTATATTCATCAGAGATTTTGGTTTTCTTTTCTGGTAGTATCCTTCCTGTTTTTAGTATCAGAATAATGCTGGCCTCTTAAGATAAATTCAGGAGTGTTCCCTCCTCTTTGACCTTTTAGAAGAGTCTGAGAAAGATGGGTGTTAATTCTTTAAGTGTTTGGTAAAATTCATCAGTGAAGCCATCTGGTCCTGGCCTTTACTTTATTGAGTAATTTTTTTGTTTACTGATTTAGTCTCTTTACTAGTAATTGATCTATTCAGATTTTATATTTCTTCCTGATTCAGTCTTGGTAAATTGTATGTTTCTCAAAATTTTTCCACTTTCTTCTAGATTGTCCAGTTTATTAGTGTATAATTGATCATAGTTGCCTCTTATAATCCTTTGAGTTTTTGTAGTATCAGTTGCTGTCTCCTTTTTTTATTTATAATTTTGTTGATTTGGGTCCTCTCTCTCTTTCCTTCAATAGTGTAACTAAGAGTTTGTCTGTCTTTAAAAATCTTTTCAAAGAACCAATTCTTAGTTTGGTAAATCTTTTCTCTTGTTTTTTCATTGTCTATTTTATTTATTTCTCCTCTGATTTTATTATTTTCTTCTGTCTGCTTACTTTGGGCTCAGTTTTTTCCTTCCTTTTCTAGTTCCTTAAGGCACAGAGTTAGGTTGTTAATTTAGGATCTTTTTTGCTCCTTTTTCTCCCCATTTAAAGTTTTGGTCTATATTCTTCCAGTTTTTCCCATATACATATATTTAAAAATTATACTTAAGATTATGTTTTGTAGTTTGTGTTCTGCCTTTTTCCCTAAATAATTAGACATACACATATCATTAATTTTTTCCCTAAAACATTGTTCCCCCACTTAAAGATCTCTTATTTATATTGGTTTTACTCCAAAGTTAATTTGTCGTATAAGCAAAAACATTAATGGGGTTATCCTAAACACTTTATTTCATGTTTT